>JAUIMM010003506.1:0-49703 GCA_031769625.1 Taudactylus pleione
CAGCTCTACCCCATATTCTATGCCATGTACCACTGTACAGCTCTACACCATATTCTATACTATATACTACTATACACCACATTCTATACTATGTACCACTATAAACCATATTCTATACTATGTAACACTATACACCACATTCTATACTATGTACCACTATACAGCTCTACACCACTTTCTATACTATATACCACTATACAGCTCTACTCCTTATTCTATACTATATACTACTATACACCACATTCTATACTATGTACAACTATACACCATATTCTATAAAATGTAACACTATACACCACATTCTATACTATGTACAACTATACAGCTCTACACAATACTCTATACTATGTACCACTATACAGCTCTACACCACATTCTATGACTATGTACCACTGTACACCATATTCTATACTATGTACCACTATACACAACATTCTAGACTATGTACCTCTATACAAAATATTTTTTACTATGTACCACTATACTACACATTCTATACTATGTAGCACTATACACCATATTCTATACTATGTACCACTATACAGCTCTACACCATATTCTATACTAGGTACCACTATACACCATATTCTATACTATGTATCACAATACACCATATTCTATACTATGTACCACTATACCCCATATTCTATACTATGTACCACTATACACCATTTTCTATACTATGAACCACTATACAGCTCTACACCATATTCTATACTATATACCACTATACACCCTATTCTATACTATGTACCACTATACACCATATTCTATAAAATGTAACACTATACACCAATTTCTATACTATGTACCATTATACAGCTCTACACCACATTCTATATTTTATACCACTATACAGCTCTACTCCTTATTCTATACTATATACTACTATACACACCATTCTTACTATGTACAACTATACACCATATTCTATAAAATGTAACACTATACACCACATTCTATACTATGTACCACTATACAGCTCTACACCATATTCTATACTATGTACCACTATACAGCTCTACACCACATTCTATACTATGTTCCACTGTACACAATATTCTATGCTTTGTACCACTATACACCATATTCTATACTATGTACCTCTATTCAAAATATTTTTTACTATGGACCACTATACTACACATTCTATACTATGTAGCACTATACACCATATTCTATACTATGTTCCTCTATACACCATATTCTATACTATGTACCACTATACACCATATTCTATACTATGCACCACAATACACCATATTCTATACTATGTACCTCTATACACCATATTCTATAATATGTACCACTATACACCATATTCTATACTATAAACAACTATATAGCTCTACACACATTCTATACTATATACCACTATACAGCTCTACTCAATATTCTATACTATATACTACTAAACACACCATTCTATACTATGTACAACTATACACCATATTCTATAAAATGTAACACTATACACCACATTCTATACTATGTACAACTATACAGCTCTACACCATATTCTATACTATGTACCACTATACAGCTCTACACCACATTCTATACTATGTACCACTGTACACCATATTCTATGCTATGTACCACTATACACCACATTCTAGACTATGTACCATTATACAGCTCTAAATCACATTCTATACTATGTACCACTATACACCACATTCTATACTATGTACCATTATACAGCTCTACACCACATTCTATATTTTATACCACTATACAGCTCTACTCCTTATTCTATACTATATACTACTATACACACCATTCTTACTATGTACAACTATACACCATATTCTATAAAATGTAACACTATACACCACATTCTATACTATGTACCACTATACAGCTCTACACCATATTCTATACTATGTACCACTATACAGCTCTACACCACATTCTATACTATGTTCCACTGTACACAATATTCTATGCTTTGTACCACTATACACCATATTCTATACTATGTACCTCTATTCAAAATATTTTTTACTATGGACCACTATACTACACATTCTATACTATGTAGCACTATACACCATATTCTATACTATGTTCCTCTATACACCATATTCTATACTATGTACCACTATACATCTCTACACCGCATTCTATACTATGTTCCTCTATACACCATATTCTATACTATGTACCAGCTATAGTAGCTGTACACCAAATTATATACTATGTACCACTATACACCACATTCTATACTATGTACCACTATACACCATATTCAATACTATGTACCTCTATACATAATATTCTATACTAGGTACCACTATACACCATATTCTATACTATGTATCACAATACACCATATTCTATACTATGTACCACTATACCCCGTATTCTATACTATGTACCACTATACACACCATATTCTATGCTTTGTAGCACAATACAGCTCTACACCATATTCTATACTATGTACCACTATACAGCACTACACCATATTCTATACTATGTACCACTATACAGGTCTACACCATATTCTATACTATGTACCACTATACAGCCATATTCTATACTATGTACCTCTATACACCATATTCTATACTGTGTACCACTATATAGCCTATATTCTATACTATGTACCACAATACACCATATTCAATAATATTTACCACTATATACCATATTCTATACTATATACCGCTATACAAAATATTTTTTGACTATGGTACCACTATACTACACATTCTATGACTATGTAGCACTATACACCATATTCTATACTATGTTCGCTCTATACACCATATTCTATACTATGTACCACTATACACCATATTCTATACTATGCACCACAATACACCATATTCTATACTATGTACCTCTATACACCATATTCTATACTATGTACCACTATACACCATATTCTTTACTATAAACAACTATATAGCTCTACCCCATATTCTATACTATGTACCACTATACACCATTTTCTATACTATGAACCACTATACAGCTCTACACCATATTCTATACTATATACCACTATACACCCTATTCTATACTATGTACCACTATACACCATATTCTATAAAATGTAACACTATACACCAATTTCTATACTATGTACCATTATACAGCTCTACACCACATTCTATACTATATACCACTATACAGCTCTACTCCTTATTCTATACTATATACTACTTTACACCACATTCTATACTATGTACAACTATACACCATATTCTATAAAATGTAACACTATACACCACATTCTATACTATGTACAACTATACAGCTCTACACAATACTCTATACTATGTACCACTATACAGCTCTACACCACATTCTATACTATGTACCACTGTACACCATATTCTATACTATGTACCACTATACACAACATTCTAGACTATGTACCTCTATACAAAATATTTTTTACTATGTACCACTATACTACACATTCTATACTATGTAGCACTATACACCATATTCTATACTATGTACCACTATACAGCTCTACACCATATTCTATACTAGGTACCACTATACACCATATTCTATACTATGTATCACAATACACCATATTCTATACTATGTACCACTATACCCCATATTCTATACTATGTACCACTATACACCATTTTCTATACTATGAACCACTATACAGCTCTACACCATATTCTATACTATATACCACTATACACCCTATTCTATACTATGTACCACTATACACCATATTCTATAAAATGTAACACTATACACCAATTTCTATACTATGTACCATTATACAGCTCTACACCACATTCTATATTTTATACCACTATACAGCTCTACTCCTTATTCTATACTATATACTACTATACACACCATTCTTACTATGTACAACTATACACCATATTCTATAAAATGTAACACTATACACCACATTCTATACTATGTACCACTATACAGCTCTACACCATATTCTATACTATGTACCACTATACAGCTCTACACCACATTCTATACTATGTTCCACTGTACACAATATTCTATGCTTTGTACCACTATACACCATATTCTATACTATGTACCTCTATTCAAAATATTTTTTACTATGGACCACTATAAAATGTAACACTATACACCACATTCTATACTATGTACCACTATACAGCTCTACACCATATTCTATACTATGTACCACTATACAGCTCTACACCACATTCTATACTATGTTCCACTGTACACAATATTCTATGCTTTGTACCACTATACACCATATTCTATACTATGTACCTCTATTCAAAATATTTTTTACTATGGACCACTATACTACACATTCTATACTATGTAGCACTATACACCATATTCTATACTATGTTCCTCTATACACCATATTCTATACTATGTACCACTATACACCATATTCTATACTATGCACCACAATACACCATATTCTATACTATGTACCTCTATACACCATATTCTATAATATGTACCACTATACACCATATTCTATACTATAAACAACTATATAGCTCTACACCACATTCTATACTATATACCACTATACAGCTCTACTCAATATTCTATACTATATACTACTAAACACACCATTCTATACTATGTACAACTATACACCATATTCTATAAAATGTAACACTATACACCACATTCTATACTATGTACAACTATACAGCTCTACACCATATTCTATACTATGTACCACTATACAGCTCTACACCACATTCTATACTATGTACCACTGTACACCATATTCTATGCTATGTACCACTATACACCACATTCTAGACTATGTACCATTATACAGCTCTAAATCACATTCTATACTATGTACCACTATACACCACATTCTATACTATGTACCATTATACAGCTCTACACCACATTCTATACTATGTACCACTATACACCATATTCTATACTATATACCTCTATACACCATATTCTATACTGTGTACCACTATACACCATATTCTATACTATGTACCACAATAAACCATATTCTATACTATTTACCACTATATACCATATTCTATACTATATACCGCTATACACCATATTTTATACTATGTACCACTATACAACACATTCTATACTATGTAGCACTATACACCATATTCTATACTATGTACCACTATACACCATATTCTATACTATGTACCAATATACATCTCTACACCACATTCTATACTATGTTCCTCTATACACCATATTCTATACTATGTACCACTATATAGCTCTACACCATATTATATACTATGTACCACTATACACCATATTCTATACTATGTACCTCTATACACCATTTTCTATACTATGTACCACTATACACCATATTCTATGCTATGTAGCACAATACAGCTCTACACCATATTCTATACTATGTACCACTATACAGCACTACACCATATTCTATACTATGTACCACTATACAGGTCTACACCATATTCTATACTATGTACCACTATACACCATATTCTATACTATGTACCTCTATACACTATATTCTATACTGTGTACCACTATACACCATATTCTATACTATGTACCACAATACACCATATTCAATACTATTTACCACTATATACCATATTCTATACTATAAACTGCTATACAAAATATTTTTTACTATGTACCACTATACAACACATTCTAAACTCTGTAGCACTATACACCATATTCTATACTATGTTCCTCTATACACCATATTCTATACTATGTACCACTGTACACCATATTCTATACTATGCACCACAATACACCATATTCTAAACTATGTACCTCTATACACCATAATCTATACTATGTACCACTATACACCATATTATATACTATAAACAACTATATAGCTCTACCCCATATTATATACTATATACCACTATTACCACTATTACCACTATACACCATTTTCTATACTTTGAACCACTATACAGCTCTACACCATATTCTATACTATATACCACTATACACCCTATTCTATACTATGTACCACTATACACCATATTCTATAAAATGTAACACTATACACCAATTTCTATACTATGTACCATTATACAACTCTACACCACATTCTATACTATGTACCACTATTCAGCTCTACACCATATTCTATACTATATACTACCATACACCACATTCTATACTATGTACAACTATACACCATATTCTATAAAATGTAACACTATACACCACATTCTATACTATGTACCACTATACAGCTCTACACAATATTCTATACTATGTACAACTATACAGCTCTACACCACATTCTATACTATGTACCATTATACAGCTCTAAATCACATTCTATACTATGTACCACTATACACCACATTCTATACTATGTACCATTATACAGCTCTACACCACATTCTATACTATGTACCACTATATAGCATATTCTATACTATGTACCACTATACAGCTCTACCCCACATTCTATACTATGTACCACTATACACCATATTCTATGTACCAGTATACACCACAATATAGACTATGTACCACTATACACTATATTCTATACTATGTACCTATACACCATAATTTATACTATGTACCACTATACACCACATTCTATACTATGTACCACTATACACCATATTCTATACTATGTACCACTATACACTATATTCTATACTATGTACCTCTATACACCAAATTCTATATGGTGTACCACTATAAACCATATTCTATACTATGTACCACAATACACCATATTCTATACTATTTACCACTATATACCATATTCTATATTATATACCGCTATACACCATATTTTATACTATGTACCACTATACACCACATTCTATACTATGTAGCACTATACAGCATATTCTATACTATGTAGCACTATACACCATATTCTATACTATGTACCTCTATACACCATATTCTATACTGTGTACCACTATACACCATATTCTATACTATGTACCACAATACAATATATCTACACTATGTACCACTCTACATCTCTACACCACATCCTATACTATGTTCCTCTATATACCATATTCTATACTATGTACCACTATATAGCTCTACACCAAATTCTATACTATGTACCACTATACACCACATTCTATAATATGTTCCACTATACACCATATTCTATACTATGTATCACAATACACCTTATTCTATACTATGTACCACTATACATCGTATTCTAAACTATGTAACACTATACACAACATATTCTATACTATGTACCTCTATACACCATTTTCTATACTATGTACCACAATACAGCTCTACACCATATTCTATACTAAGTACTACTATACTGCACTACACCAGATTCTATACTATGTACCACTATACAGGTCTACACCAAATTCTATACTATGTACCACCATACACCATATTCTATACTATGTACCTCTATACACCATATTCTATACTGTGTACCACTATATACCATATTCTATACTATGTACCACAATACTCCATATTCTATACTATTTACCACTATATACCATATTGAATAAGGTGTATAGTGGTACATAGTCTAGAATGTGGTGTATAGCGGTACATAGAATATGGTGTATAGTGGTACATAGTATAGAATGTGGTGTAGAGCTGTATAGTGGTACATAGTATAGAATATGGTGTATAGTGGTACACAGTATAGAATGTGGTGTAGAGCTGTATAATGGTACATAGTATAGAATGTGATTTAGAGCTGTATAATGGTACATAGTGTGGAATGTTGTGTATAGTGGTACATAGTATAGAATATGGTGTATAGAGGTACATAGTATAGAATATGGTGTACAGTGGAACATAGAATAGAATGTGGTGTATAGTGGTACATAGTAGAGAATATGGTGTACAGTGGTACATAGTATAGAATGTGGTGTAGACCTGTATAGTGGTACATAGTATAGAATATGGTGTAGAGCTGTAGAGTGGTACATAGTATAGAATGTGGTATATAGTGGTACATAGAATATAATGTGGTGTAGAGCTTTATAATGGTACATAGTAAAGAATGTGGTGTATAGTGTTACATTTTATAGAATATGGTGTAAAGTGGTACATAGTATAGAGTATGGTGTATAGTGGTACAGAGTAAATAATATGGTGTATAGAGGTACATAGTATAGAATATGGTGTACAGTGGTACATAGATTAGAATGTGGTGTACAGTGGTACATAGTAGAGAATATGGTGTACAGTGGTACATAGTATAGAATATGGTGTAGAGCTGTAGAGTTGTACATAGTATAGAATGTGGTAAATAGTGGTACATAGAATATAATGTGGTGTAGAGCTGTATAATGGTACATAGTATAGAATGTTGTTTATAGTGTTACATTTTATAGAATATGGTGTAAAGTGGTACATAGTATAGAGTATGGTGTATAGTGGTACAGAGTAAATAATATGGTGAAGAGCTGTATAGTGGTACATAGTAAAGAATATGGAGTAGAACAGTATAGTGGTACATAGTATAGAATATGGTGTAAAGAGGTACATAGTATAGAATATGGTGTATTGTGGTACATAGAATAGAATATGGTGTATAGTGGTACATAGTATAGAATATGGTGTATAGAGGTACATAGTATAGAATATGGTGTATTGTTCTACATAGTATAGAATGTGTTGTATAGTGGTACATAGTATAAAATATGGTGTATAGCGGTTTATACTATAGAATATGGTATATAGTGGTACATAGTATAGAATATGGTGTTTTGTGGTACATAGTATAAAATATGGTGTATAATCGTACATAGTATAGAATATGGTGTATAGAGGTACATAGTATAGAATAAGGTGTATAGTGCTACATAGTATAGAATGTGGTGTATAGTGGTACATAGTATAAATTATGGTGTATAGAGGTACATAGTATAGAATATGGTGTATAGTCAGACATAGTCTAGAATGTGGTGTATAGTGGTACATAGAATATTGTGTTTAGTGGTACATAGTATAGAATGTGGTGTAGAGCTGTATAGTGGTACATAGTATAGAATGTGATGTATAGTGGTACATAATATAGAATGTGGTGTAGAGCTGTATAATGGTACATAGTATAGAATATGGTGTATAGTGGTACATAGTATAGAATGTTGTGTAGAGCTGAATAGTGGTTTATAGTATAGAATATGGTGTATAGTGGTAAATAGTATAGAATGTGTTGTATAGTTGTACATAGTATAGAATTTGGTGTAGAGCTGTATAGTGGTACATAGTATAGAATGTGATATATAGTGGTACATAGTATAGAAAATGGTGTAGAGTGGTACATAGTATAGAATGTTGTGTAGAGCTGTATAGTGGTTTATAGTATAGAATGTGGTGTATAGTAGTACATATTATAGAATGTGGTATAAAGCTGTATAATGGTACATAGTATAGAATATGGTGTATAGAGGTACATAGTATAGAATATGGTGTATAGTGGTACATAGTATAGAATGTGGTGTAGAGCTGTATAGTGGTACATAGTATAGAATGTGGTGTTTAGTGGTACATAGTATAGAACATAGTGTATAGAGGTACAATGTATAGAATATGGTGTATAGTGGTACATAGTATAGAATGTGGTGTATAGTGAGTGGTATATAGTATAGAATATGGTGTATAGATGTACATAGTATAGAATATGGTGTATAGTGGTACATAGTATAGAATATGGTGTATAGTGGTACATAGTATAGAATGTGGTGTAGAGCTGTGAAGTGGTATATATTACAAAATGTGGTATATAGTGCTACAAAGTATAGAATATGGTGTATAGTGGTACATAGTATAGAATTTGGTGTATAGTAGTATATAGTATAGAATATGGTGTAGAGCTGTATAGTGGTACATAGTATGGAATATGGTGTAGAGGTGTATAGTGGTAGATAGTATAGAATATGGTGTATAGATGTACATAGTATAGAATATGGTGTATAGAGGTACATAGTATAGAATGTGGTGTATAGTCGTACATAGTATAAAATATGGTGTAAAGTGGTACATAGTATAGAGTATGGTGTATAGTGGTACAGAGTAAATAATATGGTGAAGAGCTGTATAGTGGTACATAGTATAGAATATGATGTAGAATAGTATAGTGGTATATAGTATAGAATATGGTATATAGTGGTACATAGTATAGAATATGGTGTTTTGTGGTACATAGTATAAAATATGGTGTATAGTGGTACATAGAATAGAATATGGTGTATAGAGGTACATAGTATAGCATAAGTTGTATAGTGCTACATAGTGTAGAATATGGTGTATAGTCAGACACAGTCTAGAATGTGGTGTATAGTGGTACATAGAATATGGTGTTTTGTGGCACATAGTATAGAATGTGGAGTAGAGCTGTATAGTGGTACATAGTATAGAATGTGGTGTATAGTGGTACATAATATAGAATGTGGTGTAGAGCTGTATAATGGTACATAGTATAGAATGTGATTTAGAGCTGTATAATGGTACATAGTATGGAATGTGGTGTATAGTGGTACATAGTATAGAATATGGTGTATAGTCAGACATAGTCTAGAATGTGGTGTATAGTGGTACATAGTATAGAATATGGTGTACAGTGGTACATAGTATAGAATGTGGTGTAGAGATGTATAGTGGTACATAGTATAGAATAAGTTGTATAGTGCTACATAGTATAGAATGTGGTGTATAGTGGTACCTAGTATAAATTATGGTGTATAGAGGTACATAGTATAGAATATGGTGTATAGTCAGACATAGTCTAGAATGTGGTGTATAGTGGTACATAGTATAGAATATGGTGTACAGTGGTACATAGTATAGAATGTGGTGTAGAGATGTATAGTGGTACATAGTATAGAATATGGTGTAGAGCTGTATAGTAGTACATAGTATAGAATGTGGTATATAGTGGTACATAGTATAGAATATAATGTATAGAGGTACAAAGTATAGAATATGGTGTATAGTGGTACATAGTATAGAATGTGGTGTATAGTGTTACATTTTCTAGAATATGGTGTATAGTGGTACATAGTATAGAATGTTGTGTAGAGCTGTATAGTGGTTTATAGTATAGAATATGGTGTATAGTGGTAAATAGTATAGAATGTGTTGTATAGTTGTACATAGTATAGAATTTGGTGTAGAGCTGTATAGTGGTACATAGTATAGAATGTGATATATAGTGGTACATAGTATAGAAAATGGTGTAGAGTGGTACATAGTATAGAATGTTGTGTAGAGCTGTATAGTGGTTTATAGTATAGAATGTGGTGTATAGTAGTACATATTATAGAATGAGGTATAAAGCTGTATAATGGTACATAGTATAGAATATGGTGTATAGAGGTACATAGTATAGAATATGGTGTATAGTGGTACATAGTATAGAATGTGGTGTAGAGCTGTATAGTGGTACATAGTATAGAATGTGTTGTGTAGTGGTACATAGTATAGAACATAGTGTATAGAGGTACAAAGTATATAATATGGTGTATAGTGGTACATAGTATAGAATGTGGTGTATAGTGAGTGGTACATAGTATAGAATATGGTGTATAGAGGTACATAGTATAGAATATGGTGTATAGTGGTACATAGTCTTGAATATGGTGTATAGTGGTACATAGTATAGAATGTGGTGTTGAGCTGTATAGTGGTACATAGTATAGAATATGGTGTATAGTGGTACATAGTATAGAATGTGGTGTAGAGCTGTGAAGTGGTATATATTACAAAATGTGGTATATAGTGCTACATAGTATAGAATATGGTGTATAGTGGTACTTAGTATAGAATTTGGTGTATAGTAGTATATAGTATAGAATATGGTGTAGAGCTGTATAGTGGTACATAGTATAGAATATGGTGTAGAGGTGTATAGTGGTAGATAGTATAGAATATGGTGTAGAGCTGTATAGTGGTTCATAGTATAGAATATGGTGGATAGTGGTACAGAGTATAGAATATGGGTTAGAGCTGAATAGTTGTATATAGTATAGAATATGGTGCATAGTGGTACATTGTATAGAATATGGTGTATAGTTGTATATAGTATAGAATATGGTGTATAGAGGTACATAGTATAGAATATGGTGTATAGAGGTACATAGTATAGAATGTGGTGTATAGTGGTACATAGTATAAAATATGGTGTAAAGTGGTACATAGTATAGAGTATGGTGTATAGTGGTACAGAGTAAATAATATGGTGAAGAGCTGTATAGTGGTACATAGTATAGAATATGATGTAGAATAGTATAGTGGTACATAGTATAGAATATGGTATATAGTGGTACATAGTATAGAAAATGGTGTTTTGTCGGTACATAGTATAAAATATGGTGTATAGTGGTACATAGAATAGAATATGGTGTATAGAGGTACATAGTATAGAATAAGTTGTATAGTGCTACATAGTGTAGAATATGGTGTATAGTCAGACACAGTCTAGAATGTGGTGTATAGTGGTACATAGAATATGGTGTTTCGTTGCACATAGTATAGAATGTGGTGTAGAGCTGTATAGTGGTACATAGTATAGAATGTGGTGTATAGTGGTACATAATATAGAATGTGGTGTAGAGCTGTATAATTGTACATAGTATAGAATGTGATTTAGAGCTGTATAATGATACATAGTATGGAATGTGGTGTATAGTGGTACATAGTATAGACTATGGTGTATAGAGGTACATAGTATAGAATATGGTGTACAGTGGTACATAGAATAGAATGTGGTGTATAGTGGTACATAGTATAGAATATGGTGTACAGTGGTACATAGTATAGAATGTGGTGTAGACCTGTATAGTGGTACATAGTATAGAATATGGTGTAGAGCTGTAGAGTGGTACATAGTATAGAATGTGGTATATAGTGGTACATAGAATATAATGTGGTGAAGAGCTGTATAATGGTACATAGTATAGAATGTGGTGTATAGTGTTACATTATATAGAATATGGTGTAAAGTGGTACATAGTATAGAGTATGGTGTATAGTGGTACAGAGTAAATAATATGGTGTTGAACAGTATAGTGGTACATAGTATAGAATATGGTGTAAAGAGGTACATAGTATAGAATATGGTGTATTGTGGTACATAAAATATGGTGTATAGTGGTACATAGTATAGACTATGGAGTATAGAGGTACATAGTATAGAATATGGTGTATAGTTCTACATAGTATAGAATGTGTTGTATAGTGGTACATAGTATAAAATATGGTGTATAGCGGTTTATACTATAGAATATGGTATATAGTGGTACATAGTATAGAATATGGTGTTTTGTGGTACATAGTATAAAATATGGTGTATAATCGTACATAGTATAGAATATGGTGTATAGAGGTACATAGTATAGAATAAGGTGTATAGTGCTACATAGTATAGAATGTGGTGTATAGTGGTACATAGTATAAATTATGGTGTATAGAGGTACATAGTATAGAATATGGTGTATAGTCAGACATAGTCTAGAATGTGGTGTATAGTGGTACATAGAATATGGTGTTTAGTGGTACATAGTATAGAATGTGGTGTAGAGCTGTATAGTGGTACATAGTATAGAATGTGGTGTATAGTGGTACATAATATAGAATGTGGTGTAGAGCTGTATAATGGTACATAGTATAGGATGTGGTGTATAGTGGTACATAGTATAGAATATTGTTTAGAGCTGTATAGAGGTACATAGTATAGAATGTGTTATATAGTGGTACATAGCATAAAATGTGGTGTAGAGCTGTATAATGGTACATAGTATAGAATGTGGTGTATAGTGTTACATAGTATAGAATATGATGTATAGTAGTACATAGTATAGAATGTGGTGTATAGTAGTATATAGTATAGAATATGGTGTAGAGCTGTATAGTGGTTCATAGTATAGAAAATGGTGTATAGTGGTACATAGTATAGAATATGGGGTAAAGCTGTAAAGTGGTATAAAGTATAGAATATGGTGTATAGTGGTATATAGTATAGAATATGGGGGATAGTGGTATATTGTATAGAATATGGTGTATAGAGGTACATAGTATAGAATATGGTGTATAGAGTTACATAGTATAGAATATGGTATATAATGGTACATAGTCAAGAATGTGGTGTATAGTGGTGCATAGAATATGGTGTATAGTGGTACATTGTATAGAATGTGGTGTAGAGCTGTATAGTGGTACATAGTATATAATATGGTGTATAGTGGTACATAGTATAGAATGAGGTGTAGAGCTGTATAGTTTTACATTGTATAGAATATGTTGTATAGTGGTACATAGTATAGAATGTGGTGTAGAGCTGTATAGTGGTACATAGTACAGAATATGGTGTATAGTGATACATAGTATAGAATGTGGTTTAGAGCTGTATAATGATACATAGTATAAATGTGGTATAAAGCTGTTTAGTGGTACATAGTATAGAATATGGTGTATAGTTTTATATAGTATAGAATATGGTACAGAGCTCTATTATGGTATATAGAATAGAATATGGTGTATAGATGTATAGTGGTACATAATATAGAATATGGTGTATAGTGGTAAATAGCATAGAATGTGTTGTATAATGGTACATAGTATAGAATTTGGTGTAGAGCTGTATAGTGGTACATAGTATAGAATATTGTGTATAGTGGTACATAGTATAGAATATGGTGTATAGTGGTACATAGTATAGAATATGATGTATAGTGGTTCATAGTATAGAATGTGGTGTAGAGCTGTATAGTGGTACAAAGTATAGAATGTGGTGTAGAGCTAAATAGTGGTACATAGTATAGAATATGGTGTATAGAGGTACATAATAGAGAATATGGTGTAAAGTGTCGCATAGTTTAGAATGTGGTGTAGAGCTGTATAGTGGTACATAGTATAGAATGTGGTGTATAGAGGTACATAGTATAGAATATAGTGTATAGAGGTACAAAGTATAGAATATGGTGTATAGTGGTACATAGTACAGAATGTGGTGTATAGTGAGTGGTACATAGTATAGAATATGGTGTATAGAGGTACATAGTATAGAATGTGGTTTATAGAGGTACATAGTATAGAATATGGTGTATAGTGGTACATAGTCTTGAATATGGTGTATAGTGGTACATAGTATAGAATGTGGTGTTGAGCTGTATAGTGGTACATAGTATAGAATATGGTGTATAGTGGTATATAGTATAGAATGTGGTGTAGAGCTGTGTACAGGTATATAGTATAGAATGTGGTATATAGTGCAACATAGTATAGAATATGGTGTATAGTGGTATATAGTATAGAATATGGTGTAGAGCTGTATAGTGGTACATAGTATAGAAAGTGGAATAGAGCTGTATAGTGGTTCATAGTATAGAATTTGGTGTATAGTGGAACAGAGTATAGAATATGGGATTGAGCTGAATAGTTGTATATAGTATAGAATATGTTGTATAGTGGTGCATTGTATAGAATATGGTGTATAGTGGTAAATAGCATAGAATGTGTTGTATAATGGTACATAGTATAGAATTAAGTGTAGAGCTGTATAGTGGTACATAGTATAGAATATGGTGTATAGTGGTACATAGTATAGAATATGGTGTATAGTGGTATATAGTAAAGAATGTGGTTTAGAGCTGTATAGTGGTTCATAGTATAGAATATGGTGTATAGTAGTATATAGAATAGAATATGGTGTAAAGAGCTACATAATATAGAATATGGTGTATAGAGGTAAATAGTATATAATGTGTAATATAGTGGTACATAGCATAAAATTTGATGTAGAGCTGTATAATGGTACATAGTATAGAATGTGGTGTATAGTGTTACATAGTATAGAATATGATGTATAGTGGTACATAGTATAGAATGTGGTGTATAGTAGTATATAGTATAGAATATGGTGTAGAGCTGTATAGTGGTACATAGTATAGAATATGGTGTAGAGGTGTATAGTGGTACATAGTATAGAATATGGTGTATAGTGGTATATAGTATAGAATGTGGTGTAGAGCTTTATAGTGGTTCATAGTATAGAAAATGGTGTATAGTGGTACATAGTATAGAATATGGGGTAAAGCTGTATAGTGGTATATAGTATAGAATATGGTGTATAGTGGTATATAGTATAGAATATGGTGTATATTGGTATATTGTATAGAATATGGTGTATAGAGGTACACAGTATAGAATATGGTGTATAGAGTTACATAGTAGAGAATATGGTGTATAATGGTACATAGTCAACAATGTGGTGTATAGTGGTACATAGAATATGGTGTATAGTGGTACATTGTATAGAATGTGGTGTAGAGCTGTATAGTGGTACATAGTATATAATATGGTGTATAGTGGTACATAGTATAGAATGAGGTGTAGAGCTGTATAGTTTTACATAGTATAGATTATGTTGTATAGTGGTACATAGTATAGAATGTGGTGTAGGGCTGTATAGTGGTACATAGTATAGAATATGGTGTATAGTGGTACATAGTATAGAATGTGGTTTAGAGCTGTATAATGATACATAGTATACAATGTGGTATAAAGCTGTTTAGTGGTACATAGTATAGAATATGGTGTATAGTTTTATATAGTATAGAATATGGTACAGAGCTCTATTATGGTATACAGAAAAGAATATGGTGTAGAGATGTATAGTTTTACATAGTATAGAATATGGTGTATAGTGGTACATAGTATAGAATGTGGAGTATTGTGGTACATAGTATAGAATATGGTGTATAGTGGTACATAGTATAGAATATGGTGTATAGTGGTAAATAGTATAGAATGTGTTGTATAGTGGTACATAGTATAGAATTTGGTGTAGAGCTGTATAGTGGTACATAGTATAGAATATGGTGTATAGAGGAACAAAGTATAGAATGTTGTGTAGAGCTGTATAGTGGTTTATAGTATAGAATGTGGTGTATAGTGGTACATATTATAGAATGTGGTATAAAGCTGTATAATGGTACATAGTATAGAATGTGGTGTATAGTGGTACTTAGTATAGAATATGGTGTATAGTGGTACATAGTATAGAATGTGGTGTAGAGCTGTATAGTGGTACAAAGTATAGAATGTGGTGTAGAGCTAAATAGTGGTACATAGTATACAATATGGTGTATAGAGGTACATAGTATAGAATATGGTGTATAGTGTTGCATAGTATAGAATGTGGTATAAAGCTGTATAATTGTACATAGTATAGAATGTGGTGTATAGTGGTACACAGTATAGAATAAATTGTATAGAGGTGCAAAGTATAGAATATGGTGTATAGTGGTACATAGTATAGAATATAGTGTATAGTGGTACATAGTATAGAATATGGTGTATAGTGGTACATAGTTTAGAAAATGGTGTATAGAGGTATATAGTTTAGAATATGGTATATCGTGGTACATAGTATAGAATACGGTGTATAGTGGTACATAGTATAGAATATGGTGTATTGTGGTACATAGTATAGAATATGGTATATAGAGGTACATATTATAGAATATTGTGTACAATGATACATAGTATAGAATGTGGTGTATAGTGGTACATAGTACAGAATTTGGTGTAGAGCTGTACAGTGGTACATAGTATAGAATATGGTGTATAGAGGAACATAGTATAGAATGTGGTGTAGAGCTGTATAGTGGTACATTGTATAGAATGTGGTGTATAGTGGTACATAGTATAGAATGTGGTATAAAGCTGTACAGTGGTACATAGTATAGAATGTGGTGTATAGTGGTACATAGTATAGAATATGGTGTATAGTGATACATAGTATAGAATGTGGTGTAGAGCTGTATAGTGGTACATAGTATAGAATGTGGTGTAGAGCTGAATAGTGGTACATAGTATAGAATATGGTGTATAGTGGTAAATAGTACAGAATATGGTATAGAAGTACATAGTATAGAATATGGTGTATAGTGGTACATAGTATAGAATGTGGTGTAGAGCTGTATAGTGGTACATAGTATAGAATGTGGTGTATAGTGGTACATAGTAAATAACATAATGTATAGAGGTACAAGTATAGAATATGGTGCATAGTGGTACATAGTATAAAATGTGGCGTATAGTGAGTGGTACATAGTATAGAATATGGTGTATAGAGGTACATAGTATAGAATATGGTGTATAGAGGTACATAGTATAGAATATGGTGTATAATGGTACATAGTCTTGAATATGGTGTATAGTTGTACATAGTATAGAATGTGTTGTTGAGCTGTATAGTGGTACATAGTATAGAATATGGTGTATAGTGGTACATAGTATAGAATAAGGTGAAGAGCTGTACAGTGGTACATAGTATAGAAAGTGGAATAGAGCTGTATAGTGGTACATAGCATAGAATATGGTGTAGAGGTGTATAGTGGTAGATAGTATAGAATATGGTGTAGAGCTGTATAGTGGTTCATAGTATAGAATATGGTGTATAGTGGTACAGAGTATAGAATATGGGGTAGAGCTGAATAGTTGTATATAGTATAGAATGTGGTATATAGTGGTACATAGTATAGAACATAATGTATAGAGGTACAAAGTTAAGAATATGGTGTATAGTGGTATATAGTATAGAATGTGGTCTATAGTGTTACATTTTATAGAATATGGTGTATAGTGGTACATAGTATAGAATGTTGTGTAGAGCTGTAGAGTGGTTTATAGTATAGAATGTGGTATATAGTGGTACATAGTATAGAATATCGTGTATAGTGGTACATAGTATAGAATGTTGTGTAGAGCTGTATAGTGGTTTATAGTATAGAATGTGGTGTATAGTAGTACATATTATAGAATGTTGTATAAAGCTGTATAATGGTACATAGTATAGAATATGGTGTATAGAGGTACATAGTATAGAATATGGTGTATAGTTGTACATAGTATAGAATGGGGTGTAGAGCTGTATAGTGGTACATAGTATAGCATATGGTGTATAGTGGTACATAGTATAAAATATGGTGTTTAGAGGTACATAGTATAGAATATGGTGTATAGTGGTACATAGTATAGAATGTGGTGTATAGTGGTGCATAGTGGTACATAGTATAGAGTGTGGTGTAGTGGTACATAGTATAGAATGTGGTGTATAGTGGTACATGGTGTAGAGCTGTATAGTGGTACATAGTATAGAATGTGGTGTATAGTAGTACATAGTATAGAATACGGTGTAGAGCTGTATAGTTGGACATAGTATAGAATGTGGTGTAGAGCTGTATAGTGGTACATAGTATAGAATATGGTGTATAGTGGTACATAGTATAGAATGTGGTGTAGAGCTGTATAGTGGTACATAGTTTAGAATATGGTGTATAGTGGTACATAGTATAGAATGTGGTTTAGAGCTGTATAATGGTACATAGTATAGAATGTGATATAAAGCTGTATAGTGGTACATAGTATAGAATATGGTGTATAGTTTTATATAGTATAGAATATCGAATAGAGCTCTACTGTGGTACATAGTATAGAATATGGTGTAGAGCTGTATAGTGGTAAATAGTATAGAATATGGTGTATAGTGGTACATAGTATAGAATGTGGTGTATTGTGGTACATAGTATAGAATATGGTGTATAGTGGTACATAGTATAGAATATGGTGTATAGAGGTACATAGTATAGAATATGGTACATAGTATAGAATGTTGTGTAAAGCTGTATAGTGGTTTATAGTATAGAATATTGTGTATAGTGGTAAATAGTATAGAATGTGTTGTATAGTGGTACATAGTATAGAATTTGGTGTAGAGCTGTATAGTGGTACATAGTATAGAATGTGGTGTATAGTGGTACATAGTATAGAATATAGTGTATAGTGGTACATATTATAGAGTGTGGTGTAGTGGTACATAGTATAGAATGTTGTGTATAGTGGTATATGGTGTAGAGCTGTATAGTGGTACATAGTATAGAATGTGGTGTATAGTAGTACATAGTATAGAATGTGGTCTAGAGCTGTATAGTGGTACATAGTATAGAATGTGGTGTATAGTGGTACATAGTATAGAATGTGTTGTAGAGCTGTATAGTGGTACATAGTATAGAATGTGGTGTATAGTGGTTCATAGTATAGAATATGGTGTACAGTGGTACATAGTATAGAGTATGGTGTATAGTGGTACAGAGTAAATAATATGGTGAAGAGCTGTATAGTGGTACATTGTATAGAATATGGTGTAGAACAGTATAGTGGTACATAGTATAGAATATGGTGTAAAGAGGTACATAGTATAGAATATGGTGTATTGTGGTACATAGAATAGAATATGGTGTATAGAGGTACATAGTATAGAATAAGGTGTACAGTGCTACATAGTATAGAATATGGTGTTTAGTGGTACATAGTATAAATTATGGTGTATAGAGGTACATAGTATAGAATATGGTGTATAGTGGTACATAGTATAGAATGTTGTGTCGAGCTGTATAGTGGTTTATAGTATAGAATATGGTGTATAGTGGTAAATAGTTTAGAATGTGTTGTATAGTGGTACATAGTATAGAATTTGATGTAGAGCTGTATAGTGGTACATAGTATAGAATGTGGTATATAGTGGTATATAGTATAGAATATGGTGTATAGTGGTACATAGTATAGAATGTTTTGTAGAGCTGTATAGTGGTTTATAGTATAGAATGTGGTGTATAGTAGTACATATTATAGAATGTGGTGTAAAGCTTTATAATGGTACATAGTATAGAATATGGTGTATAGTCGTACATTGTATAGAATGTTGTGTAGAGCTGTATAGTGGTTTATAGTATATAATGTGGTGTATAGTAGTACATATTATAGAATGTGGTGTAAAGCTGTATAATGGTACATAGTATAGAATATGGTGTATAGAGGTACATAGTATAGAATGTGGTATAGAGCTGTAAAGTGGTACATAGTATAGAATGTGGTGTATAGTGAGTGGTACATAGTATAGAATATGGTGTATAGAGGTATATAGTATAGAATATGGAGTATAGAGGTACATAGTATAGAATATGGTGTAGAGTGGTACATAGTCTTAAATATGGTGTAGAGCTGTGTAGTGGTATATAGTACAGAATGTGGTATATAGTGCTACTTAGTATAGAATATGGTGTATAGTGGTACTTAGTAAAGAATGTGGTGTATAGTAGTATATAGTATAGAATATGGTGTAGAGCTGTACAGTGGTACATAGTATAGAAAGTGGAATAGAGCTGTATAGTGGTAAATAGTATAGAATATGGTGTAGAGGTGTATAGTGGTAGATAGTAAAGAATATGGTGTAGAGCTGTATAGTGGTTCATAGTATAGAATATGGTGTATAGTGGTAGAGTATAGAATATGGGGTAGAGCTGAATAGTTGTATATAGTATAGAATATGGTGTATAGTGGTACATTGTATAGAATATGGTGTATAGTGGTATATAGTATAGAATATGGTGTATAGAGGTACATAGTATAGAATATGATGTATAGAGGTACATAGTATAGAATGTGGTGTATAGTGGTACATAGTATAAAACATGGTGTAAAGTGGTACATAGTATAGAGTATGGTGTATAGTGGTACAGAGTAAATAATATGGTGAAGAGCTGTATAGTGGTACATTGTATAGAATATGGTGTAGAACAGTATAGTGGTACATAGTATAGAATATGGTGTAAAGAGGTACATAGTATAGAATATGGTGTATTGTGGTACATAGAATAGAATATGGTGTGTAGTGGTACATAGTATAGAATATGGTGTATAGAGGTACATAGTATAGAATATGGTGTATAGTTCTACATAGTATAGAATGTGTTGTATAGTGGTACATAGTATACAATATGGTGTATAGCGGTTTATACTTTAGAATATGGTATATAGTGGTACATAGTATAGAATATGGTGTTTTGTGGTACATAGTATAAAATATGGTGTATAATCGTACATAGTATAGAATATGGTTTATAGAGGTACATAGTATAGAATAAGGTGTATAGTGCTGCATAGTATAGAATATGGTGTATAGTGGTACATAGTATAAATTATGGTGTATAGAGGTACATAGTATAGAATATGGTGTATAGTCAGATATAGTCTAGAATGTGGTGTATAGTGGTACATAGAATATGGTGTTTAGTGGTACATAGTATATAATATGGGGAAGAGCTGAATAGTTGTATATAGTATAGAATATGGTGTATAGTGGTACATTGTATAGAATATGGTGTATTGTGGTATATAGTATAGAATATGGTGTATAGAGGTACATAGTATAGAATATGGTGTATAGAGGTACATAGTATAGAATGTGGTGTATAGTGGTACATAGTATAAAATATGGTGTAAAGTGGTACATAGTATAGAGTATTTTGTATAGTGGTACAGAGTAAATAATATGGTGAAGAGACCACAAAACACCATATTCTATACTATGTACCACTATACACCACATTCTATACTATGTACCACTATACAGCTCTACACCACATTCTATACTATGTACCACTAAACACCATATTCTATGTACCATTATACCCCACATTCTAGACTATGTACCACTATACAACATATTATATACTATGTAATTCTATACACCACATTCTATACTATGTACCACTATACACAACATTCTATACTATGTACCATTATACAGCTCTACACCACATTCTATATTATGTACCACTATACACCACATTCTTTACTATGTACCACTATACAGCTCTACACCACATTCTGTACTATGTACCACTAAACACCATATACTATGTACCACTATACACCACATTCTAGACTATGTTTGACTATATACCATATTCTATACTATGTACCTCTATACACCATCATTTATACTATGTACCACTATACACCACATTCTATACTATGTGGCACTATACAATTTATTCTATACTATGTACCTCTATACAGCTCTTCACCATATTATTTACTCTGTACCACTATACACCATACTCTATACTATGTACCACTTTACACCATATTCTATACTATGTACCACTATACACCACATTCTATACAATGTACCTCTATACACCATATTCTATATTATGTACCTCTATACACCATATTCTATACTATATACCACTATACTCCATATTCTATACAATGTACCACTATACACCATATTCTATACTATGAACCACTATACAGCTCTACACCATATTCTATACTATCTACCACTATACACCTCTACACCATATTCTATGCTATGTACCACTATACAACTCTATTCCACTTTCTATACTATGTACCACTGTACAGCTCTACACCATATTCTATACTATATACCACTGTACACCACATTCTATACTAAGTACCACTATACACCATATTCTATACTATGTAGCAATACATACCACATTCTATACTATATACCACTACACAGCTCTTCACCACATTCTATACTATGTACCACTATCCACCATATTCTATACTATGTACCACTATACAGCTCAACAACACATTCTATACTATGTACAACTATACACCATATTCAAGACTATGTACCACTATACACCATATTCTATACTATGTACCTCTATACACCATATTCTATACTATGTACCTCTATACACCATATTCTATACTATGTACCACTCACTATACACCACATTTTATACTATGTACCAGAATGCACCATATTCTATACTTTGTACCTCTATACACTATGTTCTTTACTATGTACAACTATACATCACATTCTATACTATGTACCACTATACAGCTCTACACCACATTCTATACTATGTACCACTATACACCACATTCTATACTATGTACCACTACACCACACTCTATACTATGTACCACTGTGCACCACTATACACCACATTCTATACTATGTACCACTATACACCATATTCTATACTATTTACCACTATACAGCTCTACACCATATTCTATACTATGTACCACAGTAGAGCTCTATACCATATTCTATACTATGTAAAACTATACACCATATTCTATACTATGTACCACTATACAGCTTTATATCACATTCTATACTATGTAGCACTACATACCACATTCTATACTATATACCACTACACAGCTCTTCACCACATTCTATACTATGTACCACTATCCACCATATTCTATACTATGTACCACTATACAGCTCAACAACACATTCTATACTATGTACAACTATACACCATATTCAATACTATGTACCACTATACACCATATTCTATACTATGTACCTCTATACACCATATTCTATACTATGTACCTCTATACACCATATTCTATACTATGTACCACTCACTATACACCACATTTTATACTATGTACCACTATGCACCATATTCTATACTTTGTACCTCTATACACTATGTTCTTTACTATGTACAACTATACACCACATTCTATACTATGTACCACTATACAGCTCTACACCACATTCTATACTATGTACCACTATACACCATATTCTATACTATGTACCTCTATACACCATATTCTATACTATGTACCATTATACAGCTTTATACCACATTCTATAATAGGTACCACTATACACCACATTCTATACTATAAACCACTATACAGCTCTACACAACATTCTATACTATGTACCACTAAACACTATATTCTATACTATGTACCACTATACACCACATTCTATGCTATGTACCACTATACAGCTCTACACCAAATTCTATACTATGTACCACTATACAACACATTCTATACTATTTACCACTATACACAATATTCTATACTATAAACCACTATACAGCTCTACACAACATTCTATACTATGTACCATATTCTATACTATGTACCTCTATACACCATATTCTATACTATGTACCACTATACACCATATTCTATACTATGTACCACAATACACCACATTCTATACTATGTACCACTATACACCATATTCTATACTATTTACCACTATACAGCTCTACACCATATTCTATACTATGTACCACAGTAGAGCTCTATACCATATTCTATACTATATAAAACTATACACCATATTCTATACTATGTACCACTATACAGCTTTATATCACATTCTATACTATGTACCATTATACAGCTCTAAACCACATTCTATACTATGTACCACTATATACCATATTCTATACTATGTACCACTATACAGCTCTACACCACATTCTATACTATGTACCACTATACACCATATTCTATACTATGTACCACAATACAGCTCTACACCATATTCTATACTATGTACAACTATACAGCTCTACACCATATTCTATACTATGTACCACTGTACACCATATTCTATACTATGAACCACTATACACCACATTCTATACTATGTACCACTATACAGCTCTACAACACATTCTATACTATGTACCACTATACACCATATTCTATACTATGTACCACTATACAGCTCTACACCACATTCTATACTATGTCCAACTATACAGCTCTACACCGTATTCTATACTATGTACTACTATACAGCTCTACACCATATACCACTATACACCACATTCTATACTATGTACCACTAGACCACACTCTATACTATGTACCACTGTGCACCACTATACACCACATTCTATACTATGTACCACTATACACCATATTCTATACTATTTACCACTATACAGCTCTACACCATATTCTATACTATGTACCACAGTAGAGCTCTATACCATATTCTATACTATGTAAAACTATACACCATATTCTATACTATGTACCACTATACAGCTTTATATCACATTCTATACTATGTACCATTATACAGCTCTAAACCACATTCTATACTATGTACCACTATACTCCATATTCTATACTATGTACCACTATACAGCTCTACACCACATTCTATACTATGTACCACTATATACCATATTCTATACTATGTACCACAATACAGCTCTACACCATATTCTATACTATGTACAACTATACAGCTCTACACCATATTCTATACTATGTACCACTGTACACCATATTCTATACTATGAACCACTATACACCACATTCTATACTATGTACCACTAAACAGCTCTACAACACATTCTATACTATGTACCACTATACACCATATTCTATACTATGTACCACTATACAGCTCTACACCACATTCTATACTAGGTCCAACTATACAGCTCTACACTGTATTCTATACTATGTACTACTATACAGCTATACACCATATACCACTATACACCACATTCTATACTATGTACCACTACACCACACTCTATACTATGTACCACTGTGCACCACTATACACCACATTCTATACTATGTACCACTATACACCATATTCTATACTATGTACCTCTAAACACCATATTTTATACTATGTACCACTATACACCATATGCTATACTATGTACCACTATACAGCTCTACACCACATTCTATACTATGTACAACTATACACCATATTCTATACTATGTACCTCTATACACCATATTCTATACTATGTACCATTATACAGCTTTATACAACATTCTATAATATGTACTACTATACACCACATTCTATACTATAAACCACTATACAGCTCTACACAACATTCTATACTATGTACCACTATACACGATATTCTATACTATGTACCACTATATACCACATTCTATACTATAAACCACTCTACAGCTCTACACAACATTCTATACTATGTACCACTATACACGATATTCTATACTATTTACCACTATATACCACATTCTATACTATAAACCACTCTACAGCTCTACACAACATTCTATACTATGTACCACTATACACCATATTCTATAAAATGTAACACTATAGACCACATTCTATACTATATACCACTATACACCATATTCTATACTTTGTACCTCTATACATTATGTTCTATACTATGTACCGCTATATACCACATTCTATACTATGTACTACTATACAGCTCTACACCATATTCTATACTATGAACCACTATACATCTCTACACCACATTCTATGCTATGTACCACTGTACACCATATTCTTTACTATGTACAACTATACACCACTTTCTATACTATGTACCACTATACACCATATTCTATACTATGTGCCACTAAACACCATATTCTATGTACCACTATACACCACATTCTAGACTATGTCTGACTATACACCATATTCTACACTATGTAGCACTATACACCTTATTCTATACTATGTACCTCTATACACCATATTCTATACTATGTACCACTATACTCCATATTTTATACTATGTACCACAAAACACCATATTCTATACTATGTACCACTATACACCACATTCTATACTATGTACCACTATACAGCTCTACACCACATTCAATACTATGTACCACTAAACACCATATTCTATGTACCACTATACACCACTTTCTAGACTATGTACCACTATACAACATATTATATACTATGTAATTCTATACACCATATTCTATACTATGTACCACTATACACAACATTCTATACTATGTACCATTATACAGCTCTACACCACATTCTATATTATGTACCACTATACACCACATTCTTTACTATGTACCACTATACAGCTCTACACCACATTCTATACTATGTACCACTAAACACCATATTCTATGTACCACTATACACCACATTCTAGACTATGTTTGACTATATACCATATTCTATACTATGTACCTCTATACACCATAATTTATACTATGTACCACTATACACCACATTCTATACTATGTGGCACTATACACCTTATTCTATACTATGTACCTCTATACAGCTCTTCACCATATTATTTACTCTGTACCACTATACACCATACTCTATACTATGTACCACTTTACACCATATTCTATACTATGTACCACTATACACCACATTCTATACAATGTACCTCTATACACCATATTCTATATTATGTACCTCTATAAACCATATTCTATACTATATACCACTATACACCATATTCTATACAATGTACCACTATACACCATATTCTATACTATATACAACTATTCAGCTCTACCCCATATTCTATACTCTGTACCACTATACACCATATTCTATACTAAGAACCACTATACAGCTCTACACCATATTCTATACTATCTACCACTGTACATCTCTACACCATATTCTATGCTATGTACCACTATACAGCTCTATTCCACTTTCTATACTATGTACCACTGTACAGCTCTACACCATATTCTATACTATTTACCACTATACACCACATTCTATACTAAGTACCACTATACACCATATTCTATACTATGTAGCACTACATACCACATTCTATACTATATTCCACTACACAGCTCTTCACCACATTCTATACTATGTACCACTATACACCATATTCTATACTATGTACCACTATACACCATATTCTATACTATGTACCTCTATACACCATAGTCTATACTATGTACCTCTATACACCATATTCTATACTATGTACCACTCACTATACACCACATTTTATACTATGTACCACTATGCACCATATTCTATACTTTGTACCTCTATACACTACGTTCTTTACTATGTACCACTATACACCACATTCTATACTATGTACCACTATACAGCTCTACACCACATTCTATACTATGTATCACTATACACCATATTCTATACTATGTACCTCTATACACCATATTCTATACTATGTACCATTATACAGCTTTATACCACATTCTATAATATGTACCACTATACACCACATTCTATACTATAAACCACTATACAGCTCTACACAACATTCTATACTATGTACCACTATACACCATATTCTATACTATGTACCACTATACACCACATTCTATACTATGTACCACTATACAGCTCTACACCAAATTTTATACTATGTACCACTATACAACACATTCTATACAATTTACCACTATACACAATATTCTATACTATAAACCACTATACAGCTCTACACAACATTCTATACTATGTACCATATTCTATACTATGTACCTCTATACACCATATTCTATACTATGTACCACTATACACCATATTCTATACTATGTACCACAATACACAACATTCTATACTATGTACCATATTCTATACTATGTACCACTATACACCATATTCTATACTATTTACCACTATACAGCTCTACACCATATTCTATACTATGTAGCACAGTAGAGCTCTATACCATATTCTATACTATATAAAAATATACACCATATTCTATACTATGTACCACTATACAGCTTTATATCACATTCTATACTATGTACCATTATACAGCTCTAAACCACATTCTATACTATGTACCACTATACACCATATTCTATACTATGTACCACTATACAGCTAAACACCATGTTCTATACTATATACTACTATACAACACATTATATACTATGTACCACTATACACCATATTCTATTAAATGTAACACTATACACCACATTCTATACTATGTACCATTAGACAGCTCTACACCACATTATATACTATGTACCACTGTACACCATATTCTATACTATGTATCACTATACACCACATTCTAGGCTATGTACCACTATACACCATATTCTATACTATGTACCTCTATACAACATATTCTATACTATGTACCACTATACACCACATTCTATACTATTTACCATTATTCAGCTCTAAATCACATTCTATACTATGTACCACTATACACCACATTCTATACTATGTACCATTATACAGCTCTACACCACATTCTATAATATGTACCACTATACACCATATTCTATACTATGTACCATTATACAGCTCTACACCACATTCTATACTATGTACCACTATACACCATATTCTATGTACCACTATACCCCACATTCTAGACTATGTACCACTATACACCATATTCTATTCTATGTACCTCTCTACACCGTAATTTATACTATGTACCACTATACACCACATTCTATACTATGTAGCACTATACACCATATTCTGTACTATGTACATCTATACACCATATTCTATACTGTGTGCCACTATACACCATATTCTATACTATGTACAACAACACACCATATTCTATACTATTTACAACTATATACCATATTCTATACTTTATTATGCTATACACCATATTTTATACTATGTACCACTATACAACACATTCTATGCTATGTAGCACTATAAACCATATTCTATACAATGTACCTCTATACACAATATTCTATACTATGTACTACTATACACCAAATTCTATACTATGTACCACAATACACCATATTCTATACTATGTACCACTATACATCTCTACACCAAATTCTACACTATGTTCCTCTATACAACATATTCTATACTATGTACCACTATACACCACATTCTAAACTATGTACCACTATACACCATATTCTATACTATGTACCTCTATTCACCATATTCTATACTATATACCACTATACACCATATTCTATACTATGTACCACTATTCACCTCTACACCATATTCTATACTATGTACCACTAAACAGCTGTATACCACTATACACCATATTCTATTAAATGTAACACTATACACCACATTCTATACTATGTACCATAAGACAGCTCTACACCACATTATATACTATGTACCACTGTATACCATATTCTATACTATGTACCACTATACACCACATTCTAGGCTATGTACCACTATACACCATATTCTATACTAAGTACCACTATTCACCACATTCTATACTATGTACCATTATACAGCTCTAAATCACATTCTATACTATGTACCACTATACACCACATTCTATACTATGTACCATTATACAGCTCTACATCACATTCTATAATATGTACCACTATACACCATATTCTATACTATGTACAACTATACAGCTCTACACCACATTCTATACTATGTACCACTATACACCATATTCTATGTACCATTATACCCCACATTCTAGACTATGTACCACTATACACCATATTCTATACTATGTACTTCTATACACCATAATTTATACTATGTACCTCTATACACCACATTCTATACTATGTAGCACTATACACCATATTCTATACTATGTACATCTATACACCATATTCTATACTATTTACAACTATATACCATATTCTATACTATATTCCGCTGTACACCATATTTTATACTATGTACCACTATACAACACATTCTAAAATATGTAGCACTATACACCATATTCTATACTATGTACCTCTATACACCATATTCTATACTATGTACCACTATACACCATATTCTATACTATGTACCACAATACACCATATTCTATACTATGTACCACTGTACATCTTTACACCACATTCTATACTATGTTCCTCTATACACCATATTCTATACTATGTACCACTATATAGCTCTACACCAAATTATATACTATGTACCACTATACACCACATTCTATACTATGTACCACTATACACCATATTCTATACTATGTACCTCTATACACCATATTCTATACTATGTACCACTATACACCATATTCTATACTATATATCACAATACACCATATTCTATACTATGTACCACTATACACCATATTCTTTACTATGTACCACTATACACAGCATATTCTATACTATGTACCACTATACACCATATTCTATGCTATGTAGCACAATACAGCTCTACACCATATTCTATACTATGTACCACAATACAGCTCTACACCATATTCTATACTATGTACCACTATACAGGTCTACACCAAATTCTATACTATGTACCTCTATACACCATATTATATACTGTGTACCACTATTTACCATATTCTATACTATATACCGCTATACACCATATTTTATACTATGTACCACTATACAACACATTCTATACTATGTAGCACTATACACCATATTCTATACTAGGTACCTCTATACACCATATTCTATACTATGTACCACTATACACCATATTCTATACTATGTACCACAATACACCATATTCTATAATATTTACCTCTATACACCATATTCTGTACTTTGTACCACTATACACCATATTCTATACTATGTACCACAAAACAGCTCTACACCGTATTCTAAACTATGTACCACTATACTGCTCTTCTCCATATTCTGTACTATGTACCACTATACAGCTCTACACCATAATCTTTACTATGTACCACTATACACCATATTCTATACTATGTACCACTTTTCACCATATTCTATACTATTTACAACTATATACCATATTCTATACTTTATTCCGCTATACACCATATTTTATACTATGTACCACTATACAACACATTCTATGCTATGTAGCACTATAAACCATATTCTATACAATGTACCTCTATACACAATATTCTATACTATGAACTACTATACACCAAATTCTATACTATGTACCACAATACACCATATTCTATACTATGTACCACTATACACCATATTCTATACTATGTACCACTATACACACCATATTCTATAATATGTACCACTATACATCTCTACACCACATTCTATACTATGTTCCTCTATACACCATATTCTATACTATGTACCTCTATATAGCTCTACAACAAATTCTATACTATGTACCACTATACACCACATTCTATACTATGTACCACTATACACCATATTCTATACTATGTACCTCTATACACCATATTCTATACTATGTACCACTATACACAATATTCTATACTATGTATCACAATACACCATATTCTATACTATGTACCACTATACACCATATTCTATACTATGTACCACTATACACACCATATTCTATTCTATGTACCTCTATACACCATTTTCTATACTATTTACCTCTACATACCATATTCTATACTATATTCCGCTATACACCATATTTTATACTATGTACCACTATACAACACATTCTATACTATGTAGCACTATACACCATATTCTACACTATGTACATCTATACACCATATTCTATACTATGTACGACTATACACCATATTCTATACTATGTACCACAATCCACCATATTCTATAATATGTACCACTATACATCTCTACACCACATTCTATACTATGTTCCTCTATACACCATATTCTATACTATGTACCACTATATAGCTCTACACCACATTCTATACTGTGTACCTTTATACACCATATTCTATACTATGTACCACTATACACCATATTCTATACTATGTATCACAATACACCATATTCTATACTATGTACCACTATACACCATATTCTATACTATGTACCACTATACACACCATATTCTATACTATGTACCTCTATACACCATTTTCTGTACTATGTACCACTGTACACCATATTCTATGCAATGTAGCACAATACAGCTCTATACCATATTCTATACTATGTACCACAATACAGCTCTACACCATATTCTATACTATGTACCACTATACAGGTCTACACCAAATTCTATACTATGTACCACTATACACCATATTCTATTCTATATACCTCTATACACCTTATTCTATACTATGTACCTCTATACACCATATTCTATACTGTGTACCACTATATATCATATTCTACACTATATACCGCTATACACAATATTCTATACTATGTTCCACTATACACCATATTCTATAATATTTACCTCTATACACCATATTCTGTTCTTTGTACCACTATACACCATATTCTATACTATGTAGCACTATACACCATATTCTATACTATGTACATCTATACACCATATTCTATACTATTTACAACTATATACCATATTCTATACTATATTCCGCTGTACACCATATTTTATACTATGTACCACTATACAACACATTCTAAAATATGTAGCACTATACACCATATTCTATACTATGTACCTCTATACACCATATTCTATACTATGTACCACTATACACCATATTCTATACTATGTACCACAATACACCATATTCTATACTGTGTACCACTGTACATCTTTACACCACATTCTATACTATGTTCCTCTATACACCATATTCTATACTATGTACCACTATATAGCTCTACACCAAATTATATACTATGTACCACTATACACCACATTCTATACTATGTACCACTATACACCATATTCTATACTATGTACCTCTATACACCATATTCTATACTATGTACCACTATACACCATATTCTATACTATGTACCACTATACACAGCATATTCTATACTATGTACCACTATACACCATATTCTATGCTATGTAGCACAATACAGCTCTACACCATATTCTATACTATGTACCACAATACAGCTCTACACCATATTCTATACTATGTACCACTATACAGGTCTACACCAAATTCTATACTATGTACCACTATACACCATATTCTATACTATGTACCTCTATACACCATTTTATATACTGTGTACCACTATTTACCATATTCTATACTATATACCGCTATACACCATATTTTATACTATGTACCACTATACAACACATTCTATACTATGTAGCACTATACACCATATTCTATACTAGGTACCTCTATACACCATATTCTATACTATGTACCACTATACACCATATTCTATACTATGTACCACAATACACCATATTCTATAATATTTACCTCTATACACCATATTCTGTACTTTGTACCACTATACACCATATTCTATACTATGTACCACAAAACAGCTCTACACCGTATTCTAAACTATGTACCACTATACTGCTCTTCTCCATATTCTGTACTATGTACCACTATACAGCTCTACACCATAATATTTACTATGTACCACTATACACCATATTCTATACTATGTACCACTTTTCACCATATTCTATACTATTTACAACTATATACCATATTCTATACTTTATTCCGCTATACACCATATTTTATACTATGTACCACTATACAACACATTCTATGCTATGTAGCACTATAAACCATATTCTATACAATGTACCTCTATACACAATATTCTATACTATGTACTACTATACACCAAATTCTATACTATGTACCACAATACACCATATTCTATACTATGTACCACTATACACCATATTCTATACTATGTTCCACTATACACACCATATTCTATAATATGTACCACTATACATCTCTACACCACATTCTATACTATGTTCCTCTATACACCATATTCTATACTATGTACCTCTATATAGCTCTACAACAAATTCTATACTATGTACCACTATACACCACATTCTATACTATGTACCACTATACACCATATTCTATACCATGTACCTCTATACACCATATTCTATACTATGTACCACTATACACAATATTCTATACTATGTATCACAATACACCATATTCTATACTATGTACCACTATACACCATATTCTATACTATGTACCACTATACACACCATATTCTATTCTATGTACCTCTATACACCATTTTCTATACTATTTACCTCTACATACCATATTCTATACTATATTCCGCTATACACCATATTTTATACTATGTACCACTATACAACACATTCTATACTATGTAGCACTATACACCATATTCTACACTATGTACATCTATACACCATATTCTATACTATGTACGACTATACACCATATTCTATACTATGTACCACAATCCACCATATTCTATAATATGTACCACTATACATCTCTACACCACATTCTATACTATGTTCCTCTATACACCATATTCTATACTATGTACCACTATATAGCTCTACACCACATTCTATACTGTGTACCTTTATACACCATATTCTATACTATGTACCACTATACACCATATTCTATACTATGTATCACAATACACCATATTCTATACTATGTACCACTATACACCATATTCTATACTATGTACCACTATACACACCATATTCTATACTATGTACCTCTATACACCATTTTCTGTACTATGTACCACTGTACACCATATTCTATGCAATGTAGCACAATACAGCTCTATACCATATTCTATACTATGTACCACAATACAGCTCTACACCATATTCTATACTATGTACCACTATACAGGTCTACACCAAATTCTATACTATGTACCACTATACACCATATTCTATTCTATATACCTCTATACACCTTATTCTATACTATGTACCTCTATACACCATATTCTATACTGTGTACCACTATATATCATATTCTACACTATATACCGCTATACACAATATTCTATACTATGTTCCACTATACACCATATTCTATACTATGTACCACAATACACCATATTCTATAATATTTACCTCTATACACCATATTCTGTTCTTTGTACCACTATACACCATATTCTATACTATGTAGCACTATACACCATATTCTATACTATGTACATCTATACACCATATTCTATACTATTTACAACTATATACCATATTCTATACTATATTCCGCTGTACACCATATTTTATACTATGTACCACTATACAACACATTCTAAAATATGTAGCACTATACACCATATTCTATACTATGTACCTCTATACACCATATTCTATACTATGTACCACTATACACCATATTCTATACTATGTACCACAATACACCATATTCTATACTGTGTACCACTGTACATCTTTACACCACATTCTATACTATGTTCCTCTATACACCATATTCTATACTATGTACCACTATATAGCTCTACACCAAATTATATACTATGTACCACTATACACCACATTCTATACTATGTACCACTATACACCATATTCTATACTATGTACCTCTATACACCATATTCTATACTATGTACCACTATACACCATATTCTATACTATGTACCACTATACACAGCATATTCTATACTATGTACCACTATACACCATATTCTATGCTATGTAGCACAATACAGCTCTACACCATATTCTATACTATGTACCACAATACAGCTCTACACCATATTCTATACTATGTACCACTATACAGGTCTACACCAAATTCTATACTATGTACCACTATACACCATATTCTATACTATGTACCTCTATACACCATTTTATATACTGTGTACCACTATTTACCATATTCTATACTATATACCGCTATACACCATATTTTATACTATGTACCACTATACAACACATTCTATACTATGTAGCACTATACACCATATTCTATACTAGGTACCTCTATACACCATATTCTATACTATGTACCACTATACACCATATTCTATACTATGTACCACAATACACCATATTCTATAATATTTACCTCTATACACCATATTCTGTACTTTGTACCACTATACACCATATTCTATACTATGTACCACAAAACAGCTCTACACCGTATTCTAAACTATGTACCACTATACTGCTCTTCTCCATATTCTGTACTATGTACCACTATACAGCTCTACACCATAATATTTACTATGTACCACTATACACCATATTCTATACTATGTACCACTTTTCACCATATTCTATACTATTTACAACTATATACCATATTCTATACTTTATTCCGCTATACACCATATTTTATACTATGTACCACTATACAACACATTCTATGCTATGTAGCACTATAAACCATATTCTATACAATGTACCTCTATACACAATATTCTATACTATGTACTACTATACACCAAATTATATACTATGTACCACAATACACCATATTCTATACTATGTACCACTATACACCATATTCTATACTATGTTCCACTATACACACCATATTCTATAATATGTACCACTATACATCTCTACACCACATTCTATACTATGTTCCTCTATACACCATATTCTATACTATGTACCTCTATATAGCTCTACAACAAATTCTATACTATGTACCACTATACACCACATTCTATACTATGTACCACTATACACCATATTCTATACCATGTACCTCTATACACCATATTCTATACTATGTACCACTATACACAATATTCTATACTATGTATCACAATACACCATATTCTATACTATGTACCACTATACACCATATTCTATACTATGTACCACTATACACACCATATTCTATTCTATGTACCTCTATACACCATTTTCTATACTATTTACCTCTACATACCATATTCTATACTATATTCCGCTATACACCATATTTTATACTATGTACCACTATACAACACATTCTATACTATGTAGCACTATACACCATATTCTACACTATGTACCTCTATACACCATATTCTATACTATGTACGACTATACACCATATTCTATACTATGTACCACAATCCACCATATTCTATAATATGTACCACTATACATCTCTACACCACATTCTATACCATGTTCCTCTATACACCATATTCTATACTATGTACCACTATATAGCTCTACACCACATTCTATACTGTGTACCTTTATACACCATATTCTATACTATGTACCACTATACACCATATTCTATACTATGTATCACAATACACCATATTCTATACTATGTACCACTATACACCATATTCTATACTATGTACCACTATACACACCATATTCTATACTATGTACCTCTATACACCATTTTCTGTACTATGTACCACTGTACACCATATTCTATGCAATGTAGCACAATACAGCTCTATACCATATTCTATACTATGTACCACAATACAGCTCTACACCATATTCTATACTATGTACCACTATACAGGTCTACACCAAATTCTATACTATGTACCACTATACACCATATTCTATTCTATATACCTCTATACACCTTATTCTATACTATGTACCTCTATACACCATATTCTATACTGTGTACCACTATATATCATATTCTACACTATATACCGCTATACACAATATTCTATACTATGTACCACTATACACCATATTCTATACTATGTACCACAATACACCATATTCTATAATATTTACCTCTATACACCATATTCTGTTCTTTGTACCACTATACACCATATTCTATACTATGTACCACAAAACAGCTCTACACTATATTCTAAAAAATGTACCACTATACTGCTCTACACCATATTCTGTACTATGTACCACTATACAGCTCTACACCATAATCTTTACTATGTACCACTATACACCATATTCTATACTATGTACCACTTTTCACCATATTCTATACTATGTACCACTATACACCACATTCTATACTATGTACCTCTATACACTATATTTTATACTATGTACCTCTATACACCATATTCTATACTATATACCACTATACACCATATTCTATACTATATACAACTATACAGCTCTACCCCATTTTCTAAACTGTGTACCACTATACATCATATTCTATACTATGAACCACTATACAGCTCTACACCATATTCTATACTATATATCACTATACACCATATTCTATACTATGTACCACTTGACAGGTCTATTCCACTTTCTATATTGTGTACCACTATACAGCTCTACACCATATTCTATACTACATACTACTATACACCACATGCTATACTATGTACCACTATACAGCTCTACACCACATTCTATACTATGTAGCACTATACACCATATTCTATACTTCGTACCACTATAAACCATATTCTATACTATAAACAACTATACAGCTCACCCCATATTCTATATTATATACCTCTATACACCATAATTTATACTATGTACCACTATACAACACATTCTATACTATGTAGCACTATATACCATATTCTATACTATGTACCTCTATACACCATATTCTATACTATGTACCACTATACACCATATTCTATACTATGTACCACAATACACCATATTCTATAATATTTACCTCTATACACCATATTCTGTACTTTGTACCACTATACACCATATTCTATAATATGTACCACAAAACAGCTCTACACCACATTCTATACTTTTTACCACTATACACCATTTTCTATACTATGTACCTCTATACACCATATTCTATACTATGTACCACTATACACCATATTCTATACTATGTATCACAATACACCATATTCTATACTGTGTACCACTATACACCATATTCTATACTATGTACCACAATACACACCATATTCTATACTATGTACCGCTATACACCATTTTCTTTACTATGTACCACTATACACCATATACTATGCTATGTAACACAATACAGCTCTACACCATATTCTATACTATTTACCATTATACAGCACTACACAATATTCTATACTATGTACCACTTTACAGGTCTACACCAAATTCTATACTATGTACCACTATTCACCATATTCTATACTATGTACCACTATACAGCTCTACACCACATTCTGTACTATATACAACTATACACCATATTCTATACTATGTAGCACTATACACAATACTCTATACTATGCAGCACTGTACAGCTATTCACCATATTCTATACTATATACCACTATACACCCTATTGTATACTATGTACCACTATACAGCACTACACCATATTCTATTCTATGTACCACTATACAGCTCTACACCACATTCTATACTATGTACCACTATACACCATATTCTAGACTATGTACCACTATACACCATATTCTATACTATGTACATCTATACACCATATTCTATACTATGTACCTCTATACACCATTTCCTATACTATATACCACTATACACCATTTTCTAAACTAAGTACCTCTATAAACCATATTCTATACTATAAACAACTATACAGCTCACCCCATATTCTATACTATGTACCTCTAAACACCATAATTTTTACTATGTACCACTATACACCACATTCTATACTATGTAGCACTATACACCATATTTTTTACTATGTACTACTATACACCATTTTCTATACTATGAACCACTATACAGCTCTACACCATATTCTATACTATATACCACTATACACCATATTCTATACTATGTACCACTATTCACCTCTACACCATATTCTATACTATGTACCACTATACAGCTGTATACCACATTCTATACTATGTACCACTATACAGCTCTACACCATGTTCTATACTATATACTACTATACAACACATTATATACTATGTACCACTATACACCATATTCTATTAAATGTAACACTATACACCACATTCTATACTATGTACCATTAGACAGCTCTACACCACATTATATACTATGTACCACTGTACACCTAATTCTATACTATGTATCACTATACACCACATTCTAGGCTATGTACCACTATACACCATATTCTATACTATGTACCTCTATACACCATATTCTATACTATGTACCACTATACACCACATTCTATACTATTTACCATTATACAGCTCTACACCACATTCTATAAAATGTACCACTATACACCATATTCTATACTATGTACCACTATACAGCTCTACACCACATTCTATACTATGTACCACTATACACCATATTCTATGTACCACTATACCCCACATTCTAGACTATGTATCACTATACACCATATTCTATTCTATGTACCTCTATACACCATAATTTATACTATGTAACACTATACACCACATTCTATACTATGTAGCACTATACACCATATTCTGTACTATGTACATCTATACACCATATTCTATACTGTGTGCCACTATACACCATATTCTATACTATGTACAACAACACACCATATTCTTTACTATTTACAACTATATACCATATTCTATACTTTATTCCGCTATACACCATATTTTATACTATGTACCACTATACAACACATTCTATACTATGTAGCACTATAAACCATATTCTATACAATGTACCTCTATACACAATATTCTATACTATGTACTACTATACACCAAATTCTATACTATGTTCCACAATACACCGTATTCTATACTATGTACCACTATACATCTCTACAGCAAATTCTACACTATGTTCCTCTATACACCATATTCTATACTATGTACCACTATACACCACATTCTAAACTATGTACCACTATACACCATATTCTATACTATGTACCTCTATTCACCATATTCTATACTATATACCACTATACACCATATTCTATACTATGTACCACTATTCACCTCTACACCATATTCTAAACTATGTACCACTATACAGCTGTATACCACATTCTATACTATGTACCACTATACAGCTCTATACCATATTCTATACTATATACTACTATACAACACATTTTATACTATGTACCACTATACACCATATTCTATTAAATGTAACACTATACAACACATTCTATACTATGTACCATTATACAGCTCTACACCACATTATATACTATGTACCACTGTATACCATATTCTATACTATGTACCACTATACACCACATTCTAGGCTATGTACCACTATACACCATATTCTATACTAAGTACCACTATTCACCACATTCTATACTATGTACCATTATACAGCTCTAAATCACATTCTATACTATGTACCACTATACACCACATTCTATACTATGTACCATTATACAGCTCTACACCACATTCTATAATATGTACCACTATACACGATATTCTATACTATGTACAACTATACAGCTCTACACCACTTTCTATACTATGTACCACTATACACCATATTCTATGTACCATTATACCCCACATTCTAGACTATATACCACTATACACCATATTCTATACTATGTACTTCTATACACCATATTCTATACTATGTACCACTATACACCATATTCTATACTATGTATCACAATACACCATATTCTATTCTGTGTACCACTATACACCATATTCTATACTATGTACCACAATACACACCATATTCTATACTATGTACCGCTATACACCATTTTCTTTACTATGTACCACTATACACCATATACTATGCTATGTAACACAATACAGCTCTACACCATAATCTATACTATTTACCATTATACAGCACTACACAATATTCTATACTATGTACCACTTTACAGGTCTACACCAAATTCTATACTATGTACCACTATTCACCATATTCTATACTATGTACCACTATACAGCTCTACACCACATTCTGTACTATATACCACTATACACCATATTCTATACTATGTAGCACTATACACAATACTCTATACTATGCAGCACTGTACAGCTATTCACCATATTCTATACTATATACCACTATACACCCTATTGTATACTATGTACCACTATACAGCTCTACACCATATTCTATTCTATGTACCACTATACAGCTCTACACCACATTCTATACTATGTACCACTATACACCATATTCTAGACTATGTACCACTATACACCATATTCTATACTATGTACATCTATACACCATATTCTATACTATGTACCTCTATATACCATTTCCTATACTATATACCACTATACACCATTTTCTAAACTATGTACCACTATAAACCATATTCTATACTATAAACAACTATACAGCTCACCCCATATTCTATACTATGTACCTCTAAACACCATAATTTTTACTATGTACCACTATACACCACATTCTATACTATGTAGCACTATACACCATATTCTTTACTATGTACTACTATACACCATTTTCTATACTATGAACCACTATACAGCTCTACACCATATTCTATACTATATACCACTATACACCATATTCTATACTATGTACCACTATTCACCTCTACACCATATTCTATACTATGTACCACTATACAGCTGTATACCACATTCTATACTATGTACCACGATACAGCTCTACACCATGTTCTATACTATATACTACTATACAACACATTATATACTATGTACCACTATACACCATATTCTATTAAATGTAACACTATACACCACATTCTATACTATGTACCATTAGACAGCTCTACACCACATTATATACTATGTACCACTGTACACCATATTCTATACTATGTATCACTATACACCACATTCTAGGTTATGTACCACTATACACCATATTCTATACTATGTACCTCTATACACCATATTATATACTATGTACCACTATACACCACATTCTATACTATTTACCATTATACAGCTCTAAATCACATTCTATACTATGTACCACTATACACCACATTCTATACTATGTACCACTATACACCATATTCTATACTATTTACCACAATACACACCATATTCTGTACTATGTACCGCTATACACCATTTTCTTTACTATGTACCACTATACACCATATACTATGCTATGTAACACAATACAGCTCTACACCATATTCTATACTATTTACCATTATACAGCACTACACAATATTCTATACTATGTACCACTTTACAGGTCTACACCAAATTCTATACTATGTAAAACTATTCACCATATTCTATACTATGTACCACTATACAGCTCTACACCACATTCTGTACTATATACCACTATACACCATATTCTAAACTATGTAGCACTATACACAATACTCTATACTATGCAGCACTGTACAGTTATTCACCATATTCTATACTATATACCACTATACACCCTATTGTATACTATGTACCACTATACAGCTCTACACCATATTCTATTCTATGTACCACTATACAGCTCTACACCACATTCTATACTATGTACCACTATACACCATATTCTAGACTATGTACCACTATACACCATATTCTATACTATGTACATCTATACACCATATTCTATACTATGTACCTCTATACACCATTTCCTATACTATATACCACTATACACCATTTTCTAAACTATGTACCACTATAAACCATATTCTATACTATAAACAACTATACAGCTCACCCCATATTCTATACTATGTACCTCTAAACACCATAATTTTTACTATGTACCACTATACACCACATTCTATACTATGTAGCAATATACAACATATTCTTTACTATGTACTACTATACACCATTTTCTATACTATGAACCACTATACAGCTCTACACCATATTCTATACTATATACCACTATACACCATATTCTATACTATGTACCACTATTCACCTCTACACCATATTCTATACTATGTACCACTATACAGCTGTATACCACATTCCATACTATGTACCACTATACAGCTCTACACCATGTTCTATACTATATACTACTATACAACACATTATATACTATGTACCACTATACACCATATTCTATTAAATGTAACACTATACACCACATTCTATACTAGGTACCATTAGACAGCTCTACACCACATTATATCCTATGTACCACTGTACACCATATTCTATACTATGTATCACTATACACCACATTCTAGGCTATGTACCACTATACACCATATTCTATACTATGTACCTCTATACACCATATTCTATACTATGTACCACTATACACCACATTCTATACTATTTACCATTATACAACTCTAAATCACATTCTATACTATGTACCACTATACACCACATTCTATACTATGTACCATTATACAGCTCTACACCACATTCTATAATATGTACCACTATACACCATATTCTATACTATGTACCACTATACAGCTCTACACCACATTCTATACTATGTACCACTATACACCATATTCTATGTACCACTATACCCCACATTCTAGACTATGTACCACTATACACCATATTCTATTCTATGTACCTCTATACACCATAATTTATACTATGTACCACTATACACCACATTCTATACTATGTAGCACTATACACCATATTCTGTACTATGTACATCTATACACCATATTCTATACTGTGTGCCACTATACACCATATTCTATACTATGTACAACAACACACCATATTCTATACTATTTACAACTATATACCATATTCTATACTTTATTCCGCTATACACCATATTTTATACTATGTACCACTATACAACACATTCTATGCTATGTAGCACTATAAACCATATTCTATACAATGTACCTCTATACACAATATTCTATACTATGTACTACTATACACCAAATTCTATACTATGTACCTCTATTCACCTCTACACCATATTCTATACTATGTACCACTAAACAGCTGTATACCACATTCTATACTATGTACCACTATACAGCTCTATACCATATTCTATACTATATACTACTATACAACACATTTTATACTATGTACCACTATACACCATATTCTATTAAATGTAACACTATACACCACATTCTATACTATGTACCATTAGACAGCTCTACACCACATTATATACTATGTACCACTGTATACCATATTCTATACTATGTACCACTATACACCACATTCTAGGCTATGTACCACTATACACCATATTCTATACTAAGTACCACTATTCACCACATTCTATACTATGTACCATTATACAGCTCTAAATCACATTCTATACTATGTACCACTATACACCACATTCTATACTATGTACCATTATACAGCTCTACACCACATTCTATAATATGTACCACTATACACCATATTCTATACTATTCACAACTATACAGCTCTACACCACATTCTATACTATGTACCACTATACACCATATTCGATGTACCATTATACCCCACATTCTAGACTATGTACCACTATACACCATATTCTATACTATGTACTTCTATACACCATAATTTATACTATGTACCTCTATACACCACATTCTATACAATGTACCACTATATAGCTCTACACCAAATTCTATACTATGTACCACTATACACCACATTCTATACTATGTACCACTATACACCATATTCTATACTATGTACCTCTATACACCATATTCTATACTATGTACCACTATACACCATATTCTATACTATATATCACAATACACCATATTCTATACTATGTACCACTATACACCATATTCTTTACTATGTACCACTATACACAGCATATTCTATACTATGTACCACTATACACCATATTATATGCTATGTAGCACAATACAGCTCTACACCATATTCTATACTATGTACCACAATACAGCTCTACACCATATTCTATACTATGTACCACTATACAGGTCTACACCAAATTCTATACTATGTACCACTATACACCATATACTATACTATGTACCTCTATACACCATATTATATACTGTGTACCACTATATACCATATTCTATACTATATACCGCTATACACCATATTTTATACTATGTACCACTATACAACACATTCTATACTATGTAGCACTATACACCATATTCTATACTAGGTACCTCTATGCACCATATTCTATACTATGTCCCACTATACACCATATTCTATAATATTTACCTCTATACACCATATTCTGTACTTTGTACCACTATACACCATATTCTATACTATGTACCACAAAACAGCTCTACACCGTATTCTAAACTATGTACCACTATACTGCTCTACTCCATATTCTGTACTATGTACCACTATACAGCTCTACACCTTAATCTTTACTATGTACCACTATACACCATATTCTATACTATGTACCACTTTTCACCATATTCTATACTATGTACCACTATACAGCTCTACACCACATTCTATACTATGTACCACTATACACCATATTCTATACTATATACCACTATAAACCATATTCTATACTACAAAACAACTATACAGCTCACCCCATATTCTATACTAGGTACCTCTATACACCATAATTTATACTATGTACAACTATACACCACATTCTATACTATGTAGCACTATACACCATATTCTATACTATGTACTACTATACACCATTTTCTATACTATGAACCACTATACAGCTCTACACCATATTCTATACTATATACCACTATACACCATATTCTATACTATGTAAAACTATTCACCTCTACACCATATTCTATACTATGTACCACTATACAAGTCTACACATATTATATACTGTTAACTACTATACACCACATTCTATACTATGTACCACTATACACCATATTCTATTAAATGTAACACTCTACACCACATTCTATACTATGTACCATTATACAGCTCTACACCACATTATATACTATGTACCACTGTACACCATATTCTATACTATGTACCACTATACACCACATTCTAGCTATGTACCACTATCCACCATATTCTATACTATGTATCACAATACACCATATTCTATACTATGTACCACTATACACACCATATTCTATACTATGTATCTCTATACACAATTTTCTACACTAAGTACCACTATACACCATATTCTATGCTATGTAGCACAATACAGCTCTACACCATATTCTATACTATGTACCAGAATACAGCTCTACACCATATTCTATACTATGTACCACTATACAGGTCTACACCAAATTCTATACTATGTACAACTATACACCATATTCTATACTATGTACCTCTATACACCATATTCTATACTGTGTACCACTATACACCACATTCTAGCTATATACCACTATACACCATATTGTATACTATGTATCACAATACACCATATTCTTTACTATGTACCACTATACACACCATATTCTATACTATGTACCTCTGTACACCATTTTCTACACTATGTACCACTATACACCATATTCTATGCTATGTAGCACAATACAGCTCTGCACCATATTCTATACTATGTACCACAATACAGCTCTACACCATATTCTATACTATGTACCACTATACAGGTCTACACCAAATTCTATACTATGTACCACTATACACCTTATTCTATACTATGTACCTCTATACACCATATTCTATACTGTGTACCACTATATATCATATTCTATACTATATACCACTATACACCATATTTTATACTATGTACCACTATACAACACATTCTATACTATGTAGCACTATATACCATATTCTATACTATGTACCTCTATACACCATATTCTATACTATGTACCACTATACACCATATTCTATACTATGTACCACAATACACCATATTTTATAATATTTACCTCTATACACCATATTCTGTTCTTTGTACCACTATACACCATATTCTATACTATGTACCACAAAACAGCTCTACACTATATTCTAAAAAATGTTCCACTATACTGCTCTACACCATATTCTGTACTATGTACCACTATACAGCTCTACACCATAATCTTTACTATGTACCACTATACACCATATTCTATACTATGTACCACTTTTCACCATATTCTATACTATGTACCTCTATACACTATATTTTATACTATGTACCTCTATACACCATATTCTATACTATATACCACTATACACCATATTCTATACTATATACAACTATACAGCTCTACCCCATTTTCTAAACTGTGTACCACTATACACCATATTCTATACTATGAACCACTATACAGCTCTACACCATATTCTATACTATATATATCACTATACACCTTATTCTATACTATGTACCACTTGACAGGTCTATTCCACTTTCTATATTGTGTCCCACTATACAGCTCTACACCATATTCTATACTACATACTACTATACACCACATGCTATACTATGTACCACTATACAGCTCTACACAACATTCTATACTATGTACCACTATACACCATATTCTATACTATGTACCACTATAAACCATATTCTATACTATAAACAACTATACAGCTCACCCCATATTCTATATTATATACCTCTATACACCATAATTTATACTATGTACCACTATACAACACATTCTATACTATGTAGCACTATATACCATATTCTATACTATGTACCTCTATACACCATATTCTATACTATGTACCACTATACACCATATTCTATACTATGTACCACAATACACCATATTCTATAATATTTACCTCTATACACCATATTCTGTACTTTGTACCACTATACACCATATTCTATACTATGTACCACAAAACAGCTCTACACCATATTCTAAACTATGTACCACTATACTGCTGTACACCATGTTCTGTACTATGTACCACTATACAGCTCTACACCATAATCTTTACTATGTACCACTATACACCATATTCTATACTATGTACCACTTTTCACCATATTC
>JAUIMM010003507.1:0-32904 GCA_031769625.1 Taudactylus pleione
ACCATTAGGGTTAGGGATAGTATTAGTGTTAGGGTTACCATTAGGGTTAGGGATAGTATTAGTGTTAAGGTTAACATTAGGGTTAGGGATAGTATTAGTGTAATGGTTACCATAAGGCTTAGGGATAGTATTAGTGTTAGGTTTATCATTATGGTTAGGGATAGTATTAGTGTTAGGGTTACTATTAGGGTTAGGGATAGTATTAATGTTAGGGTTAGGGATAGTATTAGTGTTACCATTAGTGTTAGGGATAGTATTAGTGTTAGGGTTACCAATAGGGTTAGGGATAGTATTAGTGTTAGGGTTACCATAAGGCTTAGGGATAGTATTAGTGTTAGGTTTATCATTATGATTAGGGATAGTATTAGTGTTACCATTAGGGTTAGGGAAAGTATTAGTGTTAGGGTGACTGTTAGGGATAGTAATAGTATTAGTGTTAGGGTTACCATTAGGGTTAGGGGTAGTATTAGTGGTAGGGTTACCATTATGGTTAAGGATAGTATTAGTGTAATGGTTACCATAAGGCTTAGGGATAGTATTAGTGTTAGGTTTATCATTATGGTTAGGGATAGTATTAGTGTTAGGGTTACCATTAGGGTTAGGGATAGTATTAGTGTTAGGGTTACCATTAGGGTTAGGGATAGTATTAGTGTTAAGGTTAACATTAGGGTTAGGGATAGTATTAGTGTAATGGTTACCATAAGGCTTAGGGATAGTATTAGTGTTTGGTTTATCATTATGGTTAGGGATAGTATTAGTGTTAGGGTTACTATTAGGGTTAGGGATAGTATTAATGTTAGGGTTAGGGATAGTATTAGTGTTACCATTAGTGTTAGGGATAGTATTAGTGTTAGGGTTACCATAAGGCTTAGGGATAGTATTAGTGTTATTTTTATCATTATGATTAGGGATAGTATTAGTGTTAGGGTAAACATTAGGGTTAGGGATAGTATTAGTGTAATGGTTACCATAAGGCTTAGGGATAGTATTAGTGATAGGTTTATCATTATGGTTAGGGATAGTATTAGTGTTAGGGTTACCATTAGGGTTAGGGATAGTATTTGTGTTAGGGTTACCATTAGGGTTAGGGATAGTTTTAGTGTTAGGGATACCATTAGGGCTAGGGATAGTATTAGTGTTACCATTAGGGTTAGGGAAAGTATTAGTGTTAGGGTGACTGTTAGGGATATTAATAGTATTAGTGTTAGGGTTACCATTAGGGTTAGGGATAGTATTAGTGTAAGGCTTACCATAAGGGTTAGGGATAGTATTAGTGTTAGGGTTACCATTAGGGTTAGGGATAGTATTAGTGTTAGGGTTACCATTAGGGTTAGGGATAGTATTAGTGTTAAGGTTAACATTAGGGTTAGGGATAGTATTAGTGTAATGGTTACCATAAGGCTTAGGGATAGTATTAGTGTTAGGTTTATCATTATGGTTAGGGATAGTATTAGTGTTAGGTTTACTATTAGGGTTAGGGATTTTATTAATGTTAGGGTTAGGGATAGTATTAGTGTTACCATTAGTGTTAGGGATAGTATTAGTGTTAGGGTTACCAATAGGGTTAGGGATAGTATTAGTGTTAGGGTTACCATAAGGCTTAGGGATAATATTAGTGTTAGGTTTATCATTATGATTAGGGATAGTATTAGTGTTAGGGCTACCATTAGGGTTAGGGATAGTATTAGTGTTAGGGTTACCATTAGAGTTAGGGATAGTATTAGTGTTAGGGTAAACATTAGGGTTAGGGATAGTATTAGTGTAATGGTTACCATAAGGCTTAGGGATAGTATTAGTGATAGGTTTATCATTATGGTTAGGGATAGTATTAGTGTTAGGGTTACCATTAGGGTTAGGGATAGTATTTGTGTTAGGGTTACCATTAGGGTTAGGGATAGTTTTAGTGTTAGGGATACCATTAGGGCTAGGGATAGTATTAGTGTTACCATTAGGGTTAGGGAAAGTATTAGTGTTAGGGTGACTGTTAGGGATATTAATAGTATTAGTGTTAGGGTTACCATTAGGGTTAGGGATAGTATTAGTGTAAGGCTTACCATAAGGGTTAGGGATAGTATTAGTGTTAGGGTTACCATTAAGGTTAGGGATAGTATTACTGTTAGGGTTACCATTAGGGTTAGGGATAGTATTAGTGTTAGGGTTATCGTTAGGGTTAGGGATAGTATTAGTGTTAGGGTTACCATTAGGGTTAGGGATAGTATTAGTGTTAGGGTTACCATTAGGGTTAGGGAAAGTATTAGAGCTAGGGTTATCGATAGGGTTATGGATATTATTAGTGTTATGGTTACCATTAGGGTTAGGGATAGTATTAGTATAAGGGTTACCATTAGGGTTAGGGATAATATTAGTGTTAGGGTTACCATTAGGGTTAGGAATATTATTAGTGTTAGGGTTACCATAAGGGATAGGGATAGTATTAGTGTAATGGTTAACATTAGGGTTAGGAATAGTATTAGTGTTTGGGTTACCATAAGGGTTAGGGACAGTTTTAGTGTTAGGTTTATCGTTAGGGTTAGGGATAGTATTAGTGTTAGTGTTATCATTAGTATTAGTGTTAGGGTTATCGTTAGGGTTAGGGATAGTATTAGTGTTAGGCTTACCATAAGGGTTAGGGATAGTATTAGTGTTAGGGTTACCATTAGGGCTAGGGATAGAATTAGTATAAGGGTTAGCATAAGAGTTAGGGATAGTATTAGTGTTAGGGTTACCATTAGGGTTAGTGACAGTATTAGTGTTAGGGTTACTATTTGGGTTAGGGATAGTATTAGTGTAATGGTTACCATAAGGCTTAGGGATAGTATTAGTGTTAGGTTTATCATTATGGTTAGGGATAGTATTAGTGTTAGGGTTACCATTAGGGTTAGGGATAGTATTAGTGTTAGGGTTACCATTAGGGTTAGGGATAGTATTAGTGTTAGGGTTAACATTAGGGTTATGGATAGTATTAGTGTAATGGTTACCATAAGGCTTAGGGACAGTATTAGTGTTAGGTTTATCATTATGGTTAGGGATATTATTAGTGTTTGGGTTACCGTTAGGGTTAGCGATAGTATTAGTGTTAGGGTTACCATTAGGGTTAGGAATAGTATTAGTGTTAGGGTTACCATTAGGGTTTGGGATAGTATTAGTGTTAGGGTTACCATTAGGGTTAGGGATAGTATTAGTGTTAGGGTTACCATTAGGATTAGGGATAGTATTAGTGTTAGGGTTATCGTTAGGGTTAGGGATAGTATTAGTGCTAGGGTTACTGTTAGGGTTAGGGATAGTATTAGTGTTAGGGTTACTGTTAGGGTTAGGGATAGTATTAGTGATAGGGTTACTGTTAGGGTTAGGGATAGTATTAGTGTTAGGGTTACCATTAGTGTTAGGGATAGTATTAGTGTAAGGGTTACCATTAGGGTTATGGATAGTATTAGTGTTAGGGTTATCGTTAGGGTTAGGGATAGTATTAGTGTTAGGGATAGTATTAGTATTACCATAAGGGTTAGGGATAGTATTAGTGTTAGGGTTACCATTAGGGTTAGGGAGAGTATTAGTGTTAGGGTTACCATAAGGGTTAGGGATAGTATTAGTGTAATGGTTACCATTAGGGTTAGGGATAGTATTTGTGTACTGGTTACCATTAGGGTAAGGAATAGTTTTAGTGTTAGGGTTACCATTAGGGTTAGTGATAGTATTAGTGTTAGGGTTACCGTTAGGGTTAGGGATAGTATTAGTGTTACCATAAGGGTTAGGGATAGTATAAGTGTTAGGGTTACCATTAGAGTTAGGGATAGTATTAGTGATAGGGTTACCGTTAGGGTTAGGGATAGTATTAGTGTTACCATAAGGGTTAAGGATAGTATTAGTGTTAGGGAACCATTAGGGTTAGGGATAGTATTAGTGTTGGGGTTACCATTAGGGTTAGGGATAGTATTAGTGTTACCATAAGGGTTAGGGATAGTATTAGTGTTAGGGTTACCATTAGGGTTAGGGATAGTATTAGTGTTAGGGTTACCATTAGGGTTAGGGATAGTATTAGTGTTAGGGTTTCCATTAGGGTTAGGGATAGTATTAATGTTACCATTAGGGTTAGAGATAGTATTAGTGTTAGGGTTACCGTTAGGGTTAGGTATAGTATTAGTGTTAAGGATACCATTAGGGTTAGGGATAGTATTAGTGTTAGGTTTTTCGTTAGGGCTAGGGATAGTATTAGTGTTAGGGTTACCATTAGGGTTAGGGATAGTATTAGTGTTATGGTTACCATTAGGGATAGGGATAGTATTAGTGTTAGGGTTACAATTAGGGTTAGGGATAGTATTAGTGTTAGGGTTACCATTAGGGTTAGTGATAGTATTAGTGTTAGGGTTACTATTAGGGTTAGGGACAGTATTAATGTTAGGGTTAGGGATAGTATTAGTGTTACCATTAGGGTTAGGGATAGTATTAGTGTTAGGGTTACCAAAAGGGTTAGGGATAGTATTAGTGGTAGGGTTACCATTATGGTTAAGGATAGTATTAGTGTAATGGTTACCATATGGCTTAGGGATAGTATTAGTGTTAGGTTTATCATTATGGTTAGGGATAGTATTAGTGTTAGGGTTACCATTAGGGTTAGGGATAGTATTAGTGTTAGGGTTACCATTAGGGTTAGGGATAGTATTAGTGTTAAGGTTAACATTAGGGTTAGGGATAGTATTAGTGTAATGGTTACCATAAGGCTTAGAGATAGTATTAGTGTTAGGTTTATCATTATGGTTAGGGATAGTATTAGTGTTAGGGTTACTATTAGGGTTAGGGATAGTATTAATGTTAGGGTTAGGGATAGTATTAGTGTTACCATTAGTGTTAGGGATAGTATTAGTGTTAGGGTTACCAATAGGGTTAGGGATAGTATTAGTGTTAGGGTTACCATAAGGATTAGGGATAGTATTAGTGTTAGGTTTATCATTATGATTAGGGATAGTATTAGTGTTATGGTTACCATTAGGGTTAGGGATAGTATTAGTGTTAGGGTTACCATTAGGGTTAGGGATAGTATTAGTGTTAGGGTAAACATTAGGGTTAGGGATAGTATTAGTGTAATGGTTACCATAAGGCTTAGGGATAGTATTAGTGATAGGTTTATCATTATGGTTAGGGATAGTATTAGTGTTAGGGTTACCATTAGGGTTAGGGATAGTATTTGTGTTAGGGTTACCATTAGGGTTAGGGATTGTTTTAGTGTTAGGGATACCATTAGGGCTAGGGATAGTATTAGTGTTACCATTAGGGTTAGGGAAAGTATTAGTGTTAGGGTGACTGTTAGGGATATTAATAGTATTAGTGTTAGGGTTACCATTAGGGTTAGGGATAGTATTAGTGTAAGGCTTACCATTATGGTTAAGGATAGTATTAGTGTAATGGTTACCATAAGGCTTAGGGATAGTATTAGTGTTAGGTTTATCATTATGGTTAGGGATAGTATTAGTGTTAGGGTTACCATTAGGGTTAGGGATAGTATTAGTGTTAGGGTTACCATTAGGGTTAGGGATAGTATTAGTGTTAAGGTTAACATTAGGGTTAGGGATAGTATTAGTGTAATGGTTACCATAAGGCTTAGGGATAGTATTAGTGTTAGGTTTATCATTATGGTTAGGGATAGTATTAGTGTTAGGGTTACTATTAGGGTTAGGGATAGTATTAATGTTAGGGTTAGGGATAGTATTAGTGTTACCATTAGTGTTAGGGATAGTATTAGTGTTAGGGTTACCAATAGGGTTAGGGATAGTATTAGTGTTAGGGTTACCATAAGGCTTAGGGATAGTATTAGTGTTAGGTTTATCATTATGATTAGGGATAGTATTAGTGTTACCATTAGGGTTAGGGAAAGTATTAGTGTTAGGGTGACTGTTAGGGATAGTAATAGTATTAGTGTTAGGGTTACCATTAGGGTTAGGGGTAGTATTAGTGGTAGGGTTACCATTATGGTTAAGGATAGTATTAGTGTAATGGTTACCATAAGGCTTAGGGATAGTATTAGTGTTAGGTTTATCATTATGGTTAGGGATAGTATTAGTGTTAGGGTTACCATTAGGGTTAGGGATAGTATTAGTGTTAGGGTTACCATTAGGGTTAGGGATAGTATTAGTGTTAAGGTTAACATTAGGGTTAGGGATAGTATTAGTGTAATGGTTACCATAAGGCTTAGGGATAGTATTAGTGTTTGGTTTATCATTATGGTTAGGGATAGTATTAGTGTTAGGGTTACTATTAGGGTTAGGGATAGTATTAATGTTAGGGTTAGGGATAGTATTAGTGTTACCATTAGTGTTAGGGATAGTATTAGTGTTAGGGTTACCATAAGGCTTAGGGATAGTATTAGTGTTATTTTTATCATTATGATTAGGGATAGTATTAGTGTTAGGGTAAACATTAGGGTTAGGGATAGTATTAGTGTAATGGTTACCATAAGGCTTAGGGATAGTATTAGTGATAGGTTTATCATTATGGTTAGGGATAGTATTAGTGTTAGGGTTACCATTAGGGTTAGGGATAGTATTTGTGTTAGGGTTACCATTAGGGTTAGGGATAGTTTTAGTGTTAGGGATACCATTAGGGCTAGGGATAGTATTAGTGTTACCATTAGGGTTAGGGAAAGTATTAGTGTTAGGGTGACTGTTAGGGATATTAATAGTATTAGTGTTAGGGTTACCATTAGGGTTAGGGATAGTATTAGTGTAAGGCTTACCATAAGGGTTAGGGATAGTATTAGTGTTAGGGTTACCATTAGGGTTAGGGATAGTATTAGTGTTAGGGTTACCATTAGGGTTAGGGATAGTATTAGTGTTAGGGTTATCGTTAGGGTTAAGGATAGTATTAGTGTTAGGGTTACCATTAGGGTTAGGGAAAGTATTAGAGCTAGGGTTATCGATAGGGTTATGGATATTATTAGTGTTATGGTTACCATTAGGGTTAGGGATAGTATTAGTATAAGGGTTACCATTAGGGTTAGGGATAATATTAGTGTTAGGGTTACCATTAGGGTTAGGAATATTATTAGTGTTAGGGTTACCATAAGGGATAGGGATAGTATTAGTGTAATGGTTAACATTAGGGTTAGGAATAGTATTAGTGTTTGGGTTACCATAAGGGTTAGGGACAGTATTAGTGTTAGGTTTATCGTTAGGGTTAGGGATAGTATTAGTGTTAGTGTTATCATTAGTATTAGTGTTAGGGTTATCGTTAGGGTTAGGGATAGTATTAGTGTTAGGATTACCATAAGGGTTAGGGTTAGTATTAGTGTTAGGGTTACCATTAGGGCTAGGGATAGAATTAGTGTAAGGGTTAGCATAAGAGTTAGGGATAGTATTAGTGTTAGGGTTACCATTAGGGTTAGTGACAGTATTAGTGTTAGGGTTACTATTAGGGTTAGGGATAGTATTAGTGTTAGGGTTACCAATAGGGTTATGGATAGTATTAATGTTAGTGTTACCATTAGGGTTAGGGATAGTATTAGTGTAATGGTTACCATAAGGCTTAGGGATAGTATTAGTGTTAGGTTTATCATTATGGTTAGGGATAGTATTAGTGTTAGGGTTACCATTAGGGTTAGGGATAGTATTAGTGTTAGGGTTACCATTAGGGTTAGGGATAGTATTAGTGTTAGGGTTAACATTAGGGTTATGGATAGTATTAGTGTAATGGTTACCATAAGGCTTAGGGACAGTATTAGTGTTAGGTTTATCATTATGGTTAGGGATATTATTAGTGTTTGGGTTACCGTTAGGGTTAGCGATAGTATTAGTGTTAGGGTTACCATTAGGGTTAGGGATAGAATTAGTGTTAGGGTTACCATTAGGGTTAGGGATAGTATTAGTGTTAGGGTTACTGTTAGGGTTAGGAATAGTATTAGTGTTAGGGTTACCATTAGGGTTTGGGATAGTATTAGTGTTAGGGTTACCATTAGGGTTAGGGATAGTATTAGTGTTAGGGTTACCATTAGGATTAGGGATAGTATTAGTGTTAGGGTTATCGTTAGGGTTAGGGATAGTATTAGTGTTAGGGTTTCCATTAGGGTTAGGGATAGTATTAGTGTTAGGGTTACCATTAGCGTTTGGGAAAGTATTAGAGCTAGGGTTATCGATAGGGTTAGGGATATTATTAGTGTTAGGGTTACTATTAGGGTTAGGGATAGTATTAGTATAAGGGTTACCATTAGGGTTAGGGATAATATTAGTGTTAGGGTTACCATTAGCGTTAGGAATAGTATTAGTGTTAGGGTTACCATAAGGGTTAGGGACAGTATTAGTGTTAGGGGTATCGTTAGGGTTAGGGATACTATTAATATTAGGGTTATCTTTAGTATTAGTGTTAGTGTTTTCGTTAGGGTTAGGGATAGTTTTAGTGTTAGAGTTATCGTTAGGGTTAGTGATTGTATTAGTGTTATTGTTACCATTAGGGTTAGGGATAGTATTAGTTTTAGGGTTACCGTTAAGGTTAGGGATAGTATTAGTGTTAGGGTCACCATAAGGGTTAGTGATAGTATTAGTGTAATGGTTACCATTAGGGTTAGGGATAGTATTAGTGTAATGGTGACCATTAGGGTTAGGGATAGTATTAGTGTTAGGGTTACCATTAGGGTTAGGGATAGCATTAGTGTTAGGGTTATCGTTAGTATTAGTGTTAGGGTTACCATTACGGTTAGGGATAGTATTAGTGTTAGGGTTACCATTAGTGTTAAGGATACGATTAGTGTTAGGGTTACCATTAGGGTTAGGGATAGTGTAAGTCTTAGGGTTACAGTTAGGTTTAGGGATATTATTAGTGTTACCATTAAGGTTAGGGATAGTATTAGTGTTAGGGTTACTGTTAGGGTTAGGGATAGTATTAGTGTTAGGGTTACCATTAGGGTTAGGGATAGTATTAGTGTAAGGGTTACCATAAGGGTTAGGGATAGTATTAGTGTTAGGGTTACCGTTAGGGTTAGGGATAGTGTTAGTGTTAGAGTTACCATTAGGGTTAGGGATAGTATAAGTGTTAGGGTTTTCGTTACGGTTAGGGATAGTATTAGTGTTAGGGTTAACATTAGAGTTAGGGAAAGTATTAGTGTAATGGTTACCATAAGGCTTAGGGATAGAATTAGTGTTAGGTTTATCATTATGGTTAGGGATAGTATTAGTGTTACGGTTACCATTAGGTTTAGGGATAGTATTAGTGTTAGGGTTACCATTAGGGTTAGGGATAGTATTAGTTTTAGGGTTACCATTAGGGTTAGGGATAGTATTAGTGTTACCATTAGGGTTAGGGCTAGTATTAGTGTTAGGGTTACTGTTAGGGTTAGGAATAGTATTAGTGTTAGCATTACCATTAATGTTAGGGATAGTATTTGTGTAAGGGTTACCATAAAGGTTAGGGATAGTATTAGTGTTAGGGTTACCGTTAGGGCTAGGGATAGTATTAGTGTTAGGGTTACCATTAGGGGTAGGGATAGTATTAGTGTTAGGGTTATCATTAGGGTTAAGGATAGTATTAGTGTTAGGGTTACCATTAGGGTTAGGGATAGTATTAGTGTTAGGGTTACCATTAGGGTTAGGGAAAGTATTAGAGCTAGGGTTATCGATAGGGTTAGGGATAATATTGGTGTTAGGGTTACCATTAGGGTTAGGGATAGTATTAGTATAAGGGTTACAATTAGGGTTAGGGATAATATTAGTGTTAGGGTTACCATTAGGGTTAGGAATATTATTAGTGTTAGGGTTACCATAAGGGTTAGGGATAGTATTAGTGTAATGGTTAACATTAGGGTTAGGAATAGTATTAGTGTTAGGGTTACCATTAGGGTTAGGAATAGTATTAGTGTTAGGGTTACCATAAGGGTTAGGGACAGTATTAGTGTTAGGGTTATCGTTAGGGTTAGGGATAGTATTAGTGCTAGGGTTATCGTTAGTATTAGTGTTAGGGTTATCATTAGGGTTAGGGATAGTATTAGTGTTAGGGTTACCATTAGGGTTAGGGATAGTATTAGTGTAAGGGTTACCATAAGAGTTAGGGATAGTATTAGTGCTAGGGTTACCATTAGGGTTAGTGATAGTATTAGTGTTAGGGTTACTATTAGGGCTAGGGATAGTGTTAATGTTAGGGTTAGGGATAGAATTAGTGTCACCATTAGGGTTAGGGATAGTATAAGTGTTAGGGTTACATATAGGGTTCGGGATAGTATTAGTGCTAGGGTTACCATTAGGGTTAGGGATAGTATTAGTGTAATGGTTACCATAAGGCTTAGGGATAGTATTAGTGTTAGGTTTATCATTATGGTTAGGGATAGTATTAGTGTTAGGGTTACCATTAGGGTTAGGGATAGTATTAGTGTTAGGGTTAGTGTTAGGGTTACCATTATGGTTAGGGATAGTATTAGTGTTAGGGTTAACTTTAGGGTTAGGGATAGTATTAGTGTTAGGTTTTTCATTAGGTTTAGGAATATTCTTAGTGTTAGGGTTACCTTAAGGGTTAGGGATAGTATTAGTGTTAGGGTTACCTTAAGGGTTATCGATAGTATTAGTGTAATGGTTAACATTAGGGTAAGGAATATTTTTAGTGTTAGGGTTACCATAAGGGTTAGGGACAGTATTAGTGTTAGGGTTATCGTTAGGGTTAGGGATAGTACTAGTGTTAAGATTATCGTTAGTATTAGTATTAGGGTTATCGTTAGAGTTAGGGATAGTTTTAGTGTTAGGGTTATCGTTAGGGTTAGGGATTGTATTAGTGTTATGGTTACCATTAGGGTTAGGGATGGTATTAGTTTTAGGGTTACCGTTAAGGTTAGGGATACTATTAGTGTTACGGTTACCATAAGGGTTAGTGATAGTATTAGTGTAATGGTTACCATTAGGGTTAGGGATAGTATTGGTGTAATGGCTACCATTAGGGTTAGGGATAGTATTAGTGTTAGGGTTACCATTAGGGTTAGGGATAGCATTAGTGTTAGGGTTACCATTAGGGTTATCGTTAGTATTAGTGTTAGGGTTACCATTAGGGTTAGGGATAGTATTAGTGTTAGGGTTACCATTAGGGTTAAGGATTGTATTAGTGTTAGGGTTACCATTAGGGTTAGGGATAGCATTAGTGTTACGGTTACCGTTAGGGTTAGGGATAGTATTAGTGTTACCATAAGGGTTAGCGATAGTATTAGTGTTAGGGATACCATTAGGGTTAGGGACATTATTAGTGTTAGGGTGACCATTAGGGTTAGGGATAGTATTAGTGTTAGGGTTATCATTAGGGTTAGGGATAGTATTAGTGTTAGGGTTACCATTAGGGTTAGGGATAGTATTAGTGTTAGGGTTACCATTAGGGTTAGAGATAGTATTAGTGTTATGGTTACAGTTAGGGTTAGGGATAGTAATAGTGTTAGGGCTACCACTAGGGTTAGGAATACTATTAGTGTTAGGGTTACCGTTAGGGTTAGGGACAGTATTAGTGTTAGGGTCACCATTAGGGTTAGTGATAGTATTAGTGTTATGGTTACCATTAGGGTTGGGGATAGTATTAGTGTTAGGGTTAGGGATACTATTAGTGTTACCATAAGGTTTAGGGATAGTATTAGTGTTAGGTTTATCATTAGGGTTAGGGATAGTATTAGTGTTAGGGTTACCATTAGGGTTAGGGATAATATTAGTGTTAGGGTTACCATAATGGTTAGGGACAGTATTAGTGTAATGGATACCAATAGGGTTAGGGATAGTATTAGTGTTAGGGTTACCATTAGGGTTAGGGATAGTATTAGTGTTACCATAAGGGTTAGGGATAGAATTAGTGTTAGGGTTACCATTAGGGTTAGGGATAGTATTAGTGTTACCATAAGGGTTAGGGATAGTATTAGTGTTAGGGTTACTGTTAGGGATAGTATTAGTGTTATGGTTACAGTTAGGGTTTGGGATAGTATTTGTGTTAGGGTTACTGTTAGGGATAATATTAGTGTTAGGGTTACCGTTAGGGTTAGGGATAGTATTAGTGTTAGGGTTACCATTAGGCTTAGGGATAGTATTAGTGTTAGGGTTACCATTAGTGTTAGGGATAGTATTAGTGTTTGGGTTACCATTAGGTTTAGGGATAGTATTAGTGAAAGTGTTCCCATTAGCGTTAGGGATAGTATTAGTGTTAGGGTTATCGTTAGGGTTAGAGATAGTATTATTGTTACTGTTTGGGATATTATTAGTGTTAGGGTTACCATTAGGGTTAGGGATAGTATTAGTATAAGGGTAACCATTAGGATTAGGGATAATATTAGTGTTAGGGTTACCATTAGGGTTAGGAATATTATTAGTGTTAGGGTTACCATAAGGGTTAGGGATAGTATTAGTGTAATGGTTAACATTAGGGTTAGGAATAGTATTAGTGTTAGGGTTACCATAAGGGTTAGGGACAGTATTAGTGTTAGGGTTATCGTTAGGGTTAGGGATAGTATTAGTGTTAGGGTTATCGTTAGTATTAGTGTTAGGGTTATCGTTTGGGTTTAGGGATAGTATTAGTGTTAGGGTTAGCATAAGAGTTAGGGATAGTATTAGTGTTAGGGTTACTATTAGGGTTAGGGATAGTATTAATGTTAGGGTTAGGGATAGTATTAGTGTTACCATTAGGGTTAGGGATAGTATTAGTGTTAGTGTTACCAATAGAGTTAGGGATAGTATTAGTGTTAGGGTTACCATTAGGGTTAGGGATAGTATTAGTGTAACGGTTACCTAAAGGCTTAGGGATAGTAATAGTGTTAGGTTTATCATTATGGTTAGGGATAGTTTTAGTGTTAGGGTTACCCTTAGGGTTAGGGATAGTATTAGTGTTAGGGTTACCATTAGGGTTAGGGATAGTATTAGAGTTAAGGTTAACATTAGGGTTATGGACAGTATTAGTGTAAAGGTTACCATAAGTTTTAGGGATAGTATTAGTGTTAGGTTTATCATTATGGTTAGGGATATTATTAGTGTTAGGGTTACCATTAGGGTTAGGGATAGTATTAGTGTTAGGGTTACCATTAGGGTTACGGATAGTATTAGTGTTAGGGTTACCAATAGGGTTAGGGAAAGTATTAGTATTACCATTAGGGTTAGGGATAGTATTAGCGTTAGGGTTACTGTTAGGGTTAGGAATAGTATTAGTGTTAGGGTTACCATTAGGGTTAGGGATAGTATTAGTGTTAGGGTTACCGTTAGGGTTAGGGACAGGGATAGTATTAGTGTTAGGGTTACCATTAGGGTTAGGGATAGTATTAGTGGTAGGGTTATCGTTAGGGTTTTGGATAGTATTAGTGTTCAGGTTACCATTAGGGTTAGGGATAGTATTAGTGTTAGGGTTACCATTAGGGTTAGGGAAAGTATAAGAGCTAGGTTTATCGATAGGGTTAGGGATAGTATTAGTGTTAGGGTTACCATTAGGGTTAGGGATAATATTAGTGTTAGGGTTACCATAATGGTTAGGGACAGTATTAGTGTAGTGGTTACCATTAGGGTTAGGGATAGTATTAGTTTAAAGGTTACCATTAGGGTTAGGGATAGTTTTAGTGTTAGGGTTACCATTAGGGTTAGTGATAGTATTAGTGTTAGGGTTACCATTAGGGTTAGGGATAGTATTAGTGTTACCATAAGTGATAGGGATAGTATTACTGTTAGGGTTACCATTAGGGTTAGGGATAGTTTTAGTGTTAGGGTTACCATTAGGGTTAGGGATAGTATGAGTGTTAGGGTTACAATTAGGGTTAGGGATAGTGTGAGTGTTAGGGTTACCATTAGGGTTAGAGATAGTATTAGTGTTAGGGTTAACATTAGGGTTAGGGATAGTATTAGTGTTACCATTAGCGTTAGGGATAGTATTAGTGTTACCATAAGGGTTAGGGATAGTATTAGTGTTAGGGTTACTGTTAGGGATAGTATTAGTGTTATGCTTACCATTAGGGTTTCGGATAGTATTTGTGTTAGGGTTAATGTTAGGGATAATATTAGTGTTAGGGTTACCGTTAGGGATAGTGATAGTATTAGTATTAGTGTTACCATTAGGGTTAGGGATAGTATTAGTGTTAGGGTTACTGTTAGGGTTAGGGATAGTATTAGTGTTAGGGTTACCATTAGGGTTAGGGACAGTATTAGTGTAGTGGTTACCATTAGGGTTAGGGATAGTATTAGTGTAATGGTTACCATTAGGGTTAGGGATAGTTTTAGTGTTAGGGTTACCATTAGGGTTAGTGATAGTATTAGTGTTAGGGTTACCATTATGGTTAGGGATAGTGTTAGTGTAATCGTTAACATTAGGGTTAGGAATAGTATTAGTGTTAGTGTTACCATAAGGGTTAGGGACAGTATTAGTGTTAGGGTTTTCGATAGTATTAGTTTTAGGGTTATCGTTAGGGTTAGGGATAGTTTTAGTGTTAGAGTTATCATTAGGGTTAGGGATAGTATTAGTGTTATGGGTACCATTAGGGTTAGGGATGGTATTAGTTTTAGGGTTACCGTTAAGGTTAGGGATAGTATTAGTGTTAGGGTAACCATAAGGGTTAGTGATAGTATTAGTGTAATGGTTACCATTAGGGTTAGGGATAGTATTAGTGTAATGGTTACCATTAGGGTTAGGGATAGTATTAGTGTTAGGGTTACCATTAGGGTTAGGGATAGTATTAGTGTTAGCGTTATAGTTAGTATTAGTGTTAGGGTTACCATTACGGTTAGGGATAGTATTAGTGTTAGGGTTACCATTAGAGTTAAGGATAGTATTAGTGTTAGGGTTACCATTAGAGTTAAGGATAGTATTAGTCTTAGGGTTACCGTTAGGGTTAGGGATAGTATTAGTGTTACCATAAGGGTTAGGGATAGTATTAGTGTTAGGGTTACTGTTAGGGTTAGGGATTGTATTACTGTTAGGGTTACCATTAGGGTTAGGGATAGTATTAGTGTTAGGGTTACCAAAAAGGTTAGGGATAGTATTAGTGTTAGGGTTACCATTAGGGTTAGGGATAGTATTAGTGTTAGGGTTACCATTAGGGTTAAAGATAGAATTAGTGTTAGGGTTACCATTAGGGTTAGGGATAGTATTAGTGTTAGGGTTACCGTTAGGGTTAGGGATAGTATTAGTGTTACCATAAGGGTTAGGGATAGTATTAGTGTTAGGGTTATCATTAGCGTTAGGGATAGTATTAGTGTTAGGGTTACCATTAGGGTTAGGGATAGTATTAGTGTTAGGGTTACCATTAGGGTTAGGGATAGTATTAGTGTTATGGTTACAGTTAGGGTTAGGGATAGTATTAGTGTTTGGGCTACCACTAGGGTTAGGGATTCTATTAGTGTTAGGGTTACCGTTAGGGTTAGGGATAGTATTAGTGTTAGGGTTACCATTAGGGTTAGTGATAGTATTAGTGTTATGGTTACCATTAGGGTTAGGGATAGTATTAGTGTTAGGGTTTAGGGATACTATTAGTGTTACCATAAGGTTTAGGGATAGTATTAGTGTTAGGGTTACCATTAGGGTTAGGGATAATATTAGTGTTAGGGTTACCATAATGGTTAGGGACAGTATTAGTGTAGTGGTTACCATTAGGGTTAGGGATAGTATTAGTTTAATGGTTACCATTAGGGTTAGGGATAGTTTTAGTGTTAGGGTTACCATTAGGGTTAGTGATAGTATTAGTGTTAGGGTTACCATTAGGGTTAGGGATTGTATTAGTGTTACCATAAGTGTTAGGGATAGTATTACTGTTAGGGTTACCATTAGGGTTAGGGATAGTTTTAGTGTTAGGGTTACCATTAGGGTTAGGGATAGTATGAGTGTTAGGGTTACCATTAGGGTTAGGGATAGTATGAGTGTTAGGGTTACCATTAGGGTTAGGGATAGTATGAGTGTTAGGGTTACCTTTAGGGTTAGGGATAGTATTAGTGTTACCATTAGCGTTAGGGATAGTATTAGTGTTACCATAAGGGTTAGGGATAGTATTAGTGTTAGGGTTACTGTTAGGGATAGTATTAGTGTTATGCTTACCATTAGGGTTTGGGATAGTATTTGTGTTAGGGTTAATGTTAGGGATAATATTAGTGTTAGGGTTATCGTTAGGGTTAGGGATAGTATTAGTGTTAGGGTTACCATTAGTGTTAGGGATAGTATTAGTGTTAGGGTTACTATTAGTGTTAGGGATAGTATTAGTGTTAGGGTTACCATTAGGTTTCGGGATAGTATTAGTGTAAGGGTTACCATTAGCGTTAGGGATAGTATTAGTGTTAGGGTTATCGTTAGGGTTAGGGTTAGTATTAGTGTTACTGTTAGGGTTAGTATTAGTGTTAGGTTTACCATTAGGGTTAGGGATAGTATTAGTGTTAGGGTTATCGTTAGTGTTAGGGATAGTATTAGTGTTAGGGTTACCATTAGGGTTAGCGATAGTATTAGTGTTAGGGTTACCATTAGGGTTAGGGATAGTATAAGTCTTAGGGTTACAGTTAGGGTTAGGGATATTATTAGTGTTACCATTAAGGTTAGGGATAGTATTAGTGTTAGGGTTACTGTTAGGGTTAGGGATAGTATTAGTGTTAGGGTTACCATTAGGATTAGGGATAGTATTAGTGTAAGGGTTACCATAAGGGTTAGGGATAGTATTAGTGTTAGGGTTACAGTTAGGGTTAGGGATAGTGTTAGTGTTAGGGTTACCAGTAGCGTTAGGGATAGTATAAGTGTTAGGGTTTTCGTTACGGTTAGGGATAGTATTAGTGTTAGGGTTACCATTAGGGTTAGGGATAGTATTAGTGTTAGGGTTACCATTAGGGTTAGGGAAAGTATTAGAGCTAGGGTTATCGATAGGGTTAGGGATAATATTAGTGTTAGGGTTACCATTAGGGTTAGGGATAGTATTAGTGTTAGGGTTAACATTAGAGTGAGGGAAAGTATTAGTGTAATGGTTACCATAAGGCTTTGGGATAGTATTAGTGTTAGGTTTATCATTATGGTTAGGGATAGTATTAGTGTTACGGTTACCATTAGGTTTAGGGATAGTATTAGTGTTAGGGTTACCATTAGGGTTAGGGATAGTATTAGTTTTAGGGTTACCATTAGGGTTAGGGATAGTATTAGTGTTACCATTAGGGTTAGGGATAGTATTAGTGTTAGGGTTACTGTTAGGGTTAGGAATAGTATTAGTGTTAGGGTTACCATTAGGGTTAGGGATAGTATTAGTGTAAGGGTTACCATAAAGGTTAGGGATAGTATTAGTGTTAGGGTTACCGTTAGGGCTAGGGATAGTATTAGTGTTAGGGTTACCATTAGGGTTAGGGATAGTACTAGTGTTAGGGTTATCGTTAGGGTTAAGGATAGTATTAGTGTTAGGGTTACCATTAGGGTTAGGGATAGTATTAGTGTAAGGGTTACCATTAGGGTTAGGGAAAGTATTAGAGCTAGGGTTATCGATAGGGTTAGGGATAGTATTAGTGTTAGGGTTACTATTAGGGTTAGGGATAGTATTAGTATAAGGGTTACCATTAGGGTTAGGGATAATATTAGTGTTAGGGTTACCTTTAGGGATAGGAATATTATTAGTGTTAGGGTTACCATAAGGGTTAGGGATAGTATTAGTGTAATGGTTAACATTAGGGTTAGGAATAGTATTAGTGTTAGGGTTACCATTAGGGTTAGGAATAGTATTAGTGTTAGGGTTACCAAAAGGGTTAGGGACAGTATTAGTGTTATGGTTATCGTTAGGGTTAGGGATAGTATTAGTGCTAGGGTTATCGTTAGTATTAGTGTTAGGGTTATCATTAGGGTTAGGGATAGTATTAGTGTTAGGGTTACCATTAGGGTTAGGGATAGTATTAGTGTAAGGGTTACCATAAGAGTTAGGGATAGTATTAGTGTTAGGGTTACCATTAGGGTTAGTGATAGTATTAGTGTTAGGGTTACTATTAGGGTTAGGGATAGTGTTAATGTTAGGGTTAGGGATAGAATTAGTGTCACCATTAGGGTTAGGGATAGTATTAGTGTTAAGGTTACATATAGGGTTAGGGATAGTATTAGTGTTAGGGTTACCATTAGGGTTAGGGATAGTATTAGTGTTAGGGTTACCATTAGGGTTAGGGATAGTATTAGTGTTAGGGTTAACTTTAGGGTTAGGGATAGTATTAGTGTAATGGTTACCATAAGGCTTAGGGATAGTATTAGTGTTAGGTTTTTCATTAGGTTTAGGAATATTATTAGTGTTACGGTTAACTTAAGGGTTAGGGATAGTATTAGTGTTAGGGTTACCTTAAGGGTTAGGGATAGTATTAGTGTAATGGTTAACATTAGGGTAAGGAATATTTTTAGTGTTAGGGTGACCATAAGGGTTAGGGACAGTATTAGTGTTAGGGTTATCATTAGGGTTAGGGATAGTATTAGTGTAATGGTTACCATTAGGGTTAGGGATAGTATTAGTGTTAGGGTTACCATTAGGGTTAGGGATAGTATTAGTGTTAGCGTTATAGTTAGTATTAGTGTTAGGGTTACCATTACGGTTAGGGATAGTATTAGTGTTAGGGTTACCATTAGAGTTAAGGATAGTATTAGTGTTAGGGTTACCATTAGGGTTAGGGATAGTATTAGTCTTAGGGTTACCGTTAGGGTTAGGGATAGTATTAGTGTTACCATAAGGGTTAGGGATAGTATTAGTGTTAGGGTTACTGTTAGGGTTAGGGATTGTATTACTGTTAGGGTTACCATTAGGGTTAGGGATAGTATTAGTGTTAGGGTTACCAAAAAGGTTAGGGATAGTATTAGTGTTAGGGTTACCATTAGGGTTAGGGATAGTATTAGTGTTAGGGTTACCATTAGGGTTAAGGATAGAATTAGTGTTAGGGTTACCATTAGGGTTAGGGATAGTATTAGTGTTAGGGTTACCGTTAGGGTTAGGGATAGTATTAGTGTTACCATAAGGGTTAGGGATAGTATTAGTGTTAGGGTTATCATTAGCGTTAGGGATAGTATTAGTGTTAGGGTTACCATTAGGGTTAGGGATAGTATTAGTGTTAGGGTTACCATTAGGGTTAGGGATAGTATTAGTGTTATGGTTACAGTTAGGGTTAGGGATAGTATTAGTGTTTGGGCTACCGCTAGGGTTAGGGATTCTATTAGTGTTAGGGTTACCATTAGGGTTAGGGATAGTATTAGTGTTAGGGTTACCATTAGGGTTAGTGATAGTATTAGTGTTATGGTTACCATTAGGGTTAGGGATAGTATTAGTGTTAGGGTTTAGGGATACTATTAGTGTTACCATAAGGTTTAGGGATAGTATTAGTGTTAGGGTTACCATTAGGGTTAGGGATAATATTAGTGTTAGGGTTACCATAATGGTTAGGGACAGTATTAGTGTAGTGGTTACCATTAGGGTTAGGGATAGTATTAGTTTAATGGTTACCATTAGGGTTAGGGATAGTTTTAGTGTTAGGGTTACCATTAGGGTTAGTGATAGTATTAGTGTTAGGGTTACCATTAGGGTTAGGGATTGTATTAGTGTTACCATAAGTGTTAGGGATAGTATTACTGTTAGGGTTACCATTAGGGTTAGGGATAGTTTTAGTGTTAGGGTTACCATTAGGGTTAGGGATAGTATGAGTGTTAGGGTTACCATTAGGGTTAGGGATAGTATGAGTGTTAGGGTTACCATTAGGGTTAGGGATAGTATGAGTGTTAGGGTTACCTTTAGGGTTAGGGATAGTATTAGTGTTACCATTAGCGTTAGGGATAGTATTAGTGTTACCATAAGGGTTAGGGATAGTATTAGTGTTAGGGTTACTGTTAGGGATAGTATTAGTGTTATGCTTACCATTAGGGTTTGGGATAGTATTTGTGTTAGGGTTAATGTTAGGGATAATATTAGTGTTAGGGTTATCGTTAGGGTTAGGGATAGTATTAGTGTTAGGGTTACCATTAGTGTTAGGGATAGTATTAGTGTTAGGGTTACTATTAGTGTTAGGGATAGTATTAGTGTTAGGGTTACCATTAGGTTTCGGGATAGTATTAGTGTAAGGGTTACCATTAGCGTTAGGGATAGTATTAGTGTTAGGGTTATCGTTAGGGTTAGGGTTAGTATTAGTGTTACTGTTAGGGTTAGTATTAGTGTTAGGTTTACCATTAGGGTTAGGGATAGTATTAGTGTTAGGGTTATCGTTAGTGTTAGGGATAGTATTAGTGTTAGGGTTACCATTAGGGTTAGCGATAGTATTAGTGTTAGGGTTACCATTAGGGTTAGGGATAGTATAAGTCTTAGGGTTACAGTTAGGGTTAGGGATATTATTAGTGTTACCATTAAGGTTAGGGATAGTATTAGTGTTAGGGTTACTGTTAGGGTTAGGGATAGTATTAGTGTTAGGGTTACCATTAGGATTAGGGATAGTATTAGTGTAAGGGTTACCATAAGGGTTAGGGATAGTATTAGTGTTAGGGTTACAGTTAGGGTTAGGGATAGTGTTAGTGTTAGGGTTACCAGTAGCGTTAGGGATAGTATAAGTGTTAGGGTTTTCGTTACGGTTAGGGATAGTATTAGTGTTAGGGTTACCATTAGGGTTAGGGATAGTATTAGTGTTAGGGTTACCATTAGGGTTAGGGAAAGTATTAGAGCTAGGGTTATCGATAGGGTTAGGGATAATATTAGTGTTAGGGTTACCATTAGGGTTAGGGATAGTATTAGTGTTAGGGTTAACATTAGAGTGAGGGAAAGTATTAGTGTAATGGTTACCATAAGGCTTTGGGATAGTATTAGTGTTAGGTTTATCATTATGGTTAGGGATAGTATTAGTGTTACGGTTACCATTAGGTTTAGGGATAGTATTAGTGTTAGGGTTACCATTAGGGTTAGGGATAGTATTAGTTTTAGGGTTACCATTAGGGTTAGGGATAGTATTAGTGTTACCATTAGGGTTAGGGATAGTATTAGTGTTAGGGTTACTGTTAGGGTTAGGAATAGTATTAGTGTTAGGGTTACCATTAGGGTTAGGGATAGTATTAGTGTAAGGGTTACCATAAAGGTTAGGGATAGTATTAGTGTTAGGGTTACCGTTAGGGCTAGGGATAGTATTAGTGTTAGGGTTACCATTAGGGTTAGGGATAGTACTAGTGTTAGGGTTATCGTTAGGGTTAAGGATAGTATTAGTGTTAGGGTTACCATTAGGGTTAGGGATAGTATTAGTGTAAGGGTTACCATTAGGGTTAGGGAAAGTATTAGAGCTAGGGTTATCGATAGGGTTAGGGATAGTATTAGTGTTAGGGTTACTATTAGGGTTAGGGATAGTATTAGTATAAGGGTTACCATTAGGGTTAGGGATAATATTAGTGTTAGGGTTACCTTTAGGGATAGGAATATTATTAGTGTTAGGGTTACCATAAGGGTTAGGGATAGTATTAGTGTAATGGTTAACATTAGGGTTAGGAATAGTATTAGTGTTAGGGTTACCATTAGGGTTAGGAATAGTATTAGTGTTAGGGTTACCATAAGGGTTAGGGACAGTATTAGTGTTATGGTTATCGTTAGGGTTAGGGATAGTATTAGTGCTAGGGTTATCGTTAGTATTAGTGTTAGGGTTATCATTAGGGTTAGGGATAGTATTAGTGTTAGGGTTACCATTAGGGTTAGGGATAGTATTAGTGTAAGGGTTACCATAAGAGTTAGGGATAGTATTAGTGTTAGGGTTACCATTAGGGTTAGTGATAGTATTAGTGTTAGGGTTACTATTAGGGTTAGGGATAGTGTTAATGTTAGGGTTAGGGATAGAATTAGTGTCACCATTAGGGTTAGGGATAGTATTAGTGTTAAGGTTACATATAGGGTTAGGGATAGTATTAGTGTTAGGGTTACCATTAGGGTTAGGGTAAGTATTAGTGTTAGGGTTACCATTAGGGTTAGGGATAGTATTAGTGTTAGGGTTAACTTTAGGGTTAGGGATAGTATTAGTGTAATGGTTACCATAAGGCTTAGGGATAGTATTAGTGTTAGGTTTTTCATTAGGTTTAGGAATATTATTAGTGTTACGGTTAACTTAAGGGTTAGGGATAGTATTAGTGTTAGGGTTACCTTAAGGGTTAGGGATAGTATTAGTGTAATGGTTAACATTAGGGTAAGGAATATTTTTAGTGTTAGGGTGACCATAAGGGTTAGGGACAGTATTAGTGTTAGGGTTATCGTTAGGGTTAGGGATAGTACTAGTGTTAAGATTATCTTTAGTATTAGTGTTAGGGTTATCGTTAGAGTTAGGGATAGTTTTAGTGTTAGGGTTATCGTTAGGGTTAGGGATTGTATTAGTGTTATGGTTACCATTAGGGTTAGGGATGGTATTAGTTTTAGGGTTACCGTTAAGGTTAGGGATAGTATTAGTGTTACGGTTACCATAAGGGTTAGTGATAGTATTAGTGTAATGGTTACCATTAGGGTAAGCATAGTATTGGTGTAATGGTTACCATTAGGGTTAGGGATTAGGGTTAGGGATAGTATTAGTGTTAGGGTTACCATTAGGGTTAGGGATAGCATTAGTGTTAGGGTTACCATTAGGGTTATCGTTAGTATTAGTGTTAGGGTTACCATTAGGGTTAGGGATAGTATTAGTGTAAGGGTTACCATTAGGGTTAAGGATAGTATTAGTGTTAGGGTTACCATTAGGGTTAGAGATAGTATTAGTGTTAGGGTTACCGTTAGGGTTAGGGATAGTATTAGTGTTACCATAAGGGTTAGGGATAGTATTAGTGTTAGGGTTACCTTTAGGGTTAGGGACATTATTAGTGTTAGGGTGACCATAAGGGTTAGGGATAGTATTAGTGGTAGGGTTATCATTAGGGTTAGGGATAGTATTAGTGTTAGGGTTACCATTAGGGTTAGGGATAGTATTAGTGTTAGGGTTACCATTAGGGTTAGAGATAGTATTAGTGTTATGGTTACAGTTATAGTTAGGAATAGTATTAGTGTTAGGGCTACCACTAGGGTTTGGAATACTATTAGTGTTAGGGTTACCGTTAGGGTTAGGGACAGTATTAGTGTTAGGGTCACCATTAGGGTTAGTGATAGTATTAGTGTTATGGTTACCATTAGGGTTGGGGATAGTATTATTGTTAAGGATACTATTAGTGTTACCGTAAGGTTTAGGGATAGTTTTAGTGTTAGGTTTTTCATTAGGGTTAGGGATAGTATTAGTGTAATGGTTAACATTAGGGCTAGGAATAGTATTAGTGTTAGTGTTACCATATGGGTTAGGGACAGTATTAGTGTGAGGGTTTTCGTTACGGTTAGGGATAGTATTAGTGTTAGGGTTATCGTTAGTATTAGTGTTAGGGTTATCGTTAGGGTTAGGGATAGTTTTAGTGTTAGAGTTATCGTTAGGGTTAGGGATAGTATTAGTATTACGGTTACCATTAGGGTTAGGGATGGTATTAGTTTTAGGGTTACCGTTAAGGTTAGGGATAGTATTAGTGTTAGGGTAACCATAAGGGTTAGTGATAGTATTAGTGTAATGGTTACCATTAGGGTTAGGGATAGTATTAGTGTAATGGTTAACATTAGGGTTAGGAATAGTATTAGTGTTAGTGTTACCATAAGGGTTAGGGACAGTATTAGTGTTAGGGTTTTCGTTAGTATTAGTGTTAGGTTTATCGTTAGCATTAGGGATAGTTTTAGTGTTAGAGTTATCGTTAGGTTTAGGGATAGTATTAGTGTAATGGTTACCATTAGGGTTAGGGATAGTATTAGTGTTAGGGTTACCATTAGGGTTAGGGATAGTATTAGTGTTAGCGTTATCGTTAGTATTAGTGTTAGGGTTACCATTACGGTTAGGGATAGTATTAATGTTAGGGTTACCATTTGAGTTAAGGATAGTATTAGTTTTAGGGTTACCATTAGGGTTAGGGATAGTATTAGTCTTAGGGTTACCGTTAGGGTTAGGGATAGTATTAGTGTTACCATTAGGGTTAGGGATAGTATTAGTGTTAGGGTTACTGTTAGGGTTAGGGATAGTATTAGTGTTAGGGTTACCATTAGGGTTAGGGATAGTATTAGTGTTAGCATTATCGTTAGTATTAGTGTTAGGGTTACCATTACGGTTAGGGATAGTATTAGTGTTAGGGTTACCATTAGAGTTAAGGATAGTATTAGTTTTAGGGTTACCATTAGGGTTAGGGATAGTATTAGTCTTAGGGTTACCGTTAGGGTTAGGAATAGTATTAGTGTTACCATTAGGGTTAGGGATAATATTAGTGTTAGGGTTACTGTTAGGGTTAGGGATAGTATTAGTGTTAGGGTTACCATTAGGGTTAGGGATAGTATTAGTGTTAGGGTTACCAAAAAGGTTAGGGATATTATTAGTGTTAGGGTTACCATTAGGGTTAGGGATAGTATTAGTGTTAGGGTTACCATTAGGGTTAAGGATAGTATTAGTGTTAGGGTTACCATTAGGGTTAGGGATAGTATTAGTGTTAGGGTTAGCGTTAGGGTTAGGGATAGTATTAGTGTTACCATAAGGGTTAGGGATAGTATTAGTGTTAGGGTTATCATTAGGGTTAAGGATAGTATTAGTTTTAGGGTTACCATTAGGGTTAGGGATAGTATTAGTGTTAGGGTTACCATTAGGGTTAGGGATTGTATTAGTGTTATGGTTACAGTTAGGGTTAGGGATAGTTTAAGTGTTAGGGCTACCACTAGGGTTAGGGATACTATTAGTGTTAGGGTTACCGTTAGGGTTAGGGATAGTATTAGTATAAGGGTAACCATTAGGATTAGGGATAATATTAGTGTTAGGGTTACCATTAGGGTTAGGAATATTATTAGTGTTAGGGTTACCATAAGGGTTAGGGATAGTATTAGTGTAATGGTTAACATTAGGGTTAGGAATAGTATTAGTGTTAGGGTTACCATAAGGGTTAGGGACAGTATTAGTGTTAGGGTTATCGTTACGGTTAGGGATAGTATTAGTGTTAGGGTTATCGTTAGTATTAGTGTTAGGGTTATCGTTTGGGTTTAGGGATAGTATTAGTGTTAGGGTTAGCATAAGAGTTAGGGATAGTATTAGTGTTAGGGTTACTATTAGGGTTAGGGATAGTATTAATGTTAGGGTTAGGGATAGTATTAGTGTTACCATTAGGGTTAGGGATAGTATTAGTGTTAGTGTTACCAATAGAGTTAGGGATAGTATTAGTGTTAGGGTTACCATTAGGGTTAGGGATAGTATTAGTGTAACGGTTACCTAAAGGGTTAGGGATAGTAATAGTGTTAGGTTTATCATTATGGTTAGGGATAGTTTTAGTGTTAGGGTTACCCTTAGGGTTAGGGATAGTATTAGTGTTAGGGTTACCATTAGGGTTAGGGATAGTATTAGAGTTAAGGTTAACATTAGGGTTATGGACAGTATTAGTGTAAAGGTTACCATAAGTTTTAGGGATAGTATTAGTGTTAGGTTTATCATTATGGTTAGGGATATTATTAGTGTTAGGGTTACCATTAGGGTTAGGGATAGTATTAGTGTTAGGGTTACCATTAGGGTTACGGATAGTATTAGTGTTAGGGTTACCAATAGGGTTAGGGAAAGTATTAGTATTACCATTAGGGTTAGGGATAGTATTAGCGTTAGGGTTACTGTTAGGGTTAGGAATAGTATTAGTGTTAGGGTTACCATTAGGGTTAGGGATAGTATTAGTGTTAGGGTTACCGTTAGGGTTAGGGACAGGGATAGTATTAGTGTTAGGGTTACCATTAGGGTTAGGGATAGTATTAGTGGTAGGGTTATCGTTAGGGTTTTGGATAGTATTAGTGTTCAGGTTACCATTAGGGTTAGGGATAGTATTAGTGTTAGGGTTACCATTAGGGTTAGGGAAAGTATAAGAGCTAGGTTTATCGATAGGGTTAGGGATAGTATTAGTGTTAGGGTTACCATTAGGGTTAGGGATAATATTAGTGTTAGGGTTTAGGGATACTATTAGTGTTACCATAAGGTTTAGGGATAGTATTAGTGTTAGGGTTACCATTAGGGTTAGGGATAATATTAGTGTTAGGGTTACCATAATGGTTAGGGACAGTATTAGTGTAGTGGTTACCATTAGGGTTAGGGATAGTATTAGTTTAAAGGTTACCATTAGGGTTAGGGATAGTTTTAGTGTTAGGGTTACCATTAGGGTTAGTGATAGTATTAGTGTTAGGGTTACCATTAGGGTTAGGGATAGTATTAGTGTTACCATAAGTGATAGGGATAGTATTACTGTTAGGGTTACCATTAGGGTTAGGGATAGTTTTAGTGTTAGGGTTACCATTAGGGTTAGGGATAGTATGAGTGTTAGGGTTACAATTAGGGTTAGGGATAGTGTGAGTGTTAGGGTTACCATTAGGGTTAGAGATAGTATTAGTGTTAGGGTTAACATTAGGGTTAGGGATAGTATTAGTGTTACCATTAGCGTTAGGGATAGTATTAGTGTTACCATAAGGGTTAGGGATAGTATTAGTGTTAGGGTTACTGTTAGGGATAGTATTAGTGTTATGCTTACCATTAGGGTTTCGGATAGTATTTGTGTTAGGGTTAATGTTAGGGATAATATTAGTGTTAGGGTTACCGTTAGGGATAGGGATAGTATTAGTATTAGTGTTACCATTAGGGTTAGGGATAGTATTAGTGTTAGGGTTACTGTTAGGGTTAGGGATAGTATTAGTGTTAGGGTTACCATTAGGGTTAGGGACAGTATTAGTGTAGTGGTTACCATTAGGGTTAGGGATAGTATTAGTGTAATGGTTACCATTAGGGTTAGGGATAGTTTTAGTGTTAGGGTTACCATTAGGGTTAGTGATAGTATTAGTGTTAGGGTTACCATTATGGTTAGGGATAGTATTAGTGTAATCGTTAACATTAGGGTTAGGAATAGTATTAGTGTTAGTGTTACCATAAGGGTTAGGGACAGTATTAGTGTTAGGGTTTTCGATAGTATTAGTTTTAGGGTTATCGTTAGGGTTAGGGATAGTTTTAGTGTTAGAGTTATCGTTAGGGTTAGGGATAGTATTAGTGTTATGGGTACCATTAGGGTTAGGGATGGTATTAGTTTTAGGGTTACCGTTAAGGTTAGGGATAGTATTAGTGTTAGGGTAACCATAAGGGTTAGTGATAGTATTAGTGTAATGGTTACCATTAGGGTTAGGGATAGTATTAGTGTAATGGTTACAGTTAGGGTTAGGGATAGTATTAGTGTTAGGGTTACCATTAGGGTTAGGGATAGTATTAGTGTTAGCGTTATAGTTAGTATTAGTGTTAGGGTTACCATTACGGTTAGGGATAGTATTAGTGTTAGGGTTACCATTAGAGTTAAGGATAGTATTAGTGTTAGGGTTACCATTAGGGTTAGGGATAGTATTAGTCTTAGGGTTACCGTTAGGGTTAGGGATAGTATTAGTGTTACCATAAGGGTTAGGGATAGTATTAGTGTTAGGGTTACTGTTAGGGTTAGGGATTGTATTACTGTTAGGGTTACCATTAGGGTTAGGGATAGTATTAGTGTTAGGGTTACCAAAAAGGTTAGGGATAGTATTAGTGTTAGGGTTACCAATAGGGTTAGGGATAGTATTAGTGTTAGGGTTACCATTAGGGTTAAGGATAGAATTAGTGTTAGGGTTACCATTAGGGTTAGGGATAGTATTAGTGTTAGGGTTACCGTTAGGGTTAGGGATAGTATTAGTGTTACCATAAGGGTTAGGGATAGTATTAGTGTTAGGGTTATCATTAGCGTTAGGGATAGTATTAGTGTTAGGGTTACCATTAGGGTTAGGGATAGTATTAGTGTTAGGGTTACCATTAGGGTTAGGGATAGTATTAGTGTTATGGTTACAGTTAGGGTTAGGGATAGTATTAGTGTTTGGGCTACCACTAGGGTTAGGGATTCTATTAGTGTTAGGGTTACCGTTAGGGTTAGGGATAGTATTAGTGTTAGGGTTACCATTAGGGTTAGTGATAGTATTAGTGTTATGGTTACCATTAGGGTTAGGGATAGTATTAGTGTTAGGGTTTAGGGATACTATTAGTGTTTCCATAAGGTTTAGGGATAGTATTAGTGTTAGGGTTACCATTAGGGTTAGGGATAATATTAGTGTTAGGGTTACCATAATGGTTAGGGACAGTATTAGTGTAGTGGTTACCATTAGGGTTAGGGATAGTATTAGTTTAATGGTTACCATTAGGGTTAGGGATAGTTTTAGTGTTAGGGTTACCATTAGGGTTAGTGATAGTATTAGTGTTAGGGTTACCATTAGGGTTAGGGATTGTATTAGTGTTACCATAAGTGTTAGGGATAGTATTACTGTTAGGGTTACCATTAGGGTTAGGGATAGTTTTAGTGTTAGGGTTACCATTAGGGTTAGGGATAGTATGAGTGTTAGGGTTACCATTAGGGTTAGGGATAGTATGAGTGTTAGGGTTACCATTAGGGTTAGGGATAGTATGAGTGTTAGGGTTACCTTTAGGGTTAGGGATAGTATTAGTGTTACCATTAGCGTTAGGGATAGTATTAGTGTTACCATAAGGGTTAGGGATAGTATTAGTGTTAGGGTTACTGTTAGGGATAGTATTAGTGTTATGCTTACCATTAGGGTTTGGGATAGTATTTGTGTTAGGGTTAATGTTAGGGATAATATTAGTGTTAGGGTTATCGTTAGGGTTAGGGATAGTATTAGTGTTAGGGTTACCATTAGTGTTAGGGATAGTATTAGTGTTAGGGTTACTATTAGTGTTAGGGATAGTATTAGTGTTAGGGTTACCATTAGGTTTCGGGATAGTATTAGTGTAAGGGTTACCATTAGCGTTAGGGATAGTATTAGTGTTAGGGTTATCGTTAGGGTTAGGGTTAGTATTAGTGTTACTGTTAGGGTTAGTATTAGTGTTAGGTTTACCATTAGGGTTAGGGATAGTATTAGTGTTAGGGTTATCGTTAGTGTTAGGGATAGTATTAGTGTTAGGGTTACCATTAGGGTTAGCGATAGTATTAGTGTTAGGGTTACCATTAGGGTTAGGGATAGTATAAGTCTTAGGGTTACAGTTAGGGTTAGGGATATTATTAGTGTTACCATTAAGGTTAGGGATAGTATTAGTGTTAGGGTTACTGTTAGGGTTAGGGATAGTATTAGTGTTAGGGTTACCATTAGGATTAGGGATAGTATTAGTGTAAGGGTTACCATAAGGGTTAGGGATAGTATTAGTGTTAGGGTTACAGTTAGGGTTAGGGATAGTGTTAGTGTTAGGGTTACCAGTAGCGTTAGGGATAGTATAAGTGTTAGGGTTTTCGTTACAGTTAGGGATAGTATTAGTGTTAGGGTTACCATTAGGGTTAGGGATAGTATTAGTGTTAGGGTTACCATTAGGGTTAGGGAAAGTATTAGAGCTAGGGTTATCGATAGGGTTAGGGATAATATTAGTGTTAGGGTTACCATTAGGGTTAGGGATAGTATTAGTGTTAGGGTTAACATTAGAGTTAGGGAAAGTATTAGTGTAATGGTTACCATAAGGCTTTGGGATAGTATTAGTGTTAGGTTTATCATTATGGTTAGGGATAGTATTAGTGTTACAGTTACCATTAGGTTTAGGGATAGTATTAGTGTTAGGGTTACCATTAGGGTTAGGGATAGTATTAGTTTTAGGGTTACCATTAGGGTTAGGGATAGTATTAGTGTTACCATTAGGGTTAGGGATAGTATTAGTGTTAGGGTTACTGTTAGGGTTAGGAATAGTATTAGTGTTAGGGTTACCATTAGGGTTAGGGATAGTATTAGTGTAAGGGTTACCATAAAGGTTAGGGATAGTATTAGTGTTAGGGTTACCGTTAGGGCTAGGGATAGTATTAGTGTTAGGGTTACCATTAGGGTTAGGGATAGTACTAGTGTTAGGGTTATCGTTAGGGTTAAGGATAGTATTAGTGTTAGGGTTACCATTAGGGTTAGGGATAGTATTAGTGTAAGGGTTACCATTAGGGTTAGGGAAAGTATTAGAGCTAGGGTTATCGATAGGGTTAGGGATAGTATTAGTGTTAGGGTTACTATTAGGGTTAGGGATAGTATTAGTATAAGGGTTACCATTAGGGTTAGGGATAATATTAGTGTTAGGGTTACCTTTAGGGATAGGAATATTATTAGTGTTAGGGTTACCATAAGGGTTAGGGATAGTATTAGTGTAATGGTTAACATTAGGGTTAGGAATAGTATTAGTGTTAGGGTTAACATTAGGGTTAGGAATAGTATTAGTGTTAGGGTTACCATAAGGGTTAGGGACAGTATTAGTGTTATGGTTATCGTTAGGGTTAGGGATAGTATTAGTGCTAGGGTTATCGTTAGTATTAGTGTTAGGGTTATCATTAGGGTTAGGGATAGTATTAGTGTTAGGGTTACCATTAGGGTTAGGGATAGTATTAGTGTAAGGGTTACCATAAGAGTTAGGGATAGTATTAGTGTTAGGGTTACCATTAGGGTTAGTGATAGTATTAGTGTTAGGGTTACTATTAGGGTTAGGGATAGTGTTAATGTTAGGGTTAGGGATAGAATTAGTGTCACCATTAGGGTTAGGGATAGTATTAGTGTTAAGGTTACATATAGGGTTAGGGATAGTATTAGTGTTAGGGTTACCATTAGGGTTAGGGATAGTATTAGTGTTAGGGTTACCATTAGGGTTAGGGATAGTATTAGTGTTAGGGTTAACTTTAGGGTTAGGGATAGTATTAGTGTAATGGTTACCATAAGGCTTAGGGATAGTATTAGTGTTAGGTTTTTCATTAGGTTTAGGAATATTATTAGTGTTACGGTTAACTTAAGGGTTAGGGATAGTATTAGTGTTAGGGTTACCTTAAGGGTTAGGGATAGTATTAGTGTAATGGTTAACATTAGGGTAAGGAATATTTTTAGTGTTAGGGTGACCATAAGGGTTAGGGACAGTATTAGTGTTAGGGTTATCGTTAGGGTTAGGGATAGTACTAGTGTTAAGATTATCTTTAGTATTAGTGTTAGGGTTATCGTTAGAGTTAGGGATAGTTTTAGTGTTAGGGTTATCGTTAGGGTTAGGGATTGTATTAGTGTTATGGTTACCATTAGGGTTAGGGATGGTATTAGTTTTAGGGTTACCGTTAAGGTTAGGGATAGTATTAGTGTTACGGTTACCATAAGGGTTAGTGATAGTATTAGTGTAATGGTTACCATTAGGGTAAGCATAGTATTGGTGTAATGGTTACCATTAGGGTTAGGGATTAGGGTTAGGGATAGTATTAGTGTTAGGGTTACCATTAGGGTTAGGGATAGCATTAGTGTTAGGGTTACCATTAGGGTTATCGTTAGTATTAGTGTTAGGGTTACCATTAGGGTTAGGGATAGTATTAGTGTAAGGGTTACCATTAGGGTTAAGGATAGTATTAGTGTTAGGGTTACCATTAGGGTTAGAGATAGTATTAGTGTTAGGGTTACCGTTAGGGTTAGGGATAGTATTAGTGTTACCATAAGGGTTATGGATAGTATTAGTGTTAGGGTTACCTTTAGGGTTAGGGACATTATTAGTGTTAGGGTGACCATAAGGGTTAGGGATAGTATTAGTGGTAGGGTTATCATTAGGGTTAGGGATAGTATTAGTGTTAGGGTTACCATTAGGGTTAGGGATAGTATTAGTGTTAGGGTTACCATTAGGGTTAGAGATAGTATTAGTGTTATGGTTACAGTTATAGTTAGGAATAGTATTAGTGTTAGGGTCGGGGCTTATGTAATTTTTCAAATGGGTAAATATATTTCTGGTGAGTTGTGTCAAAATTAAGCACCAAAATTAACTTGTTTCAACGCAGCAAATCTTTTTTAAGTTGTACCAAAAGTTTTAAGCAGAATTTGGGGATTTTTAAAAAAAAAATTTTAGGTTGATTTTTAAGGTCCGGGGCTTACGTAATTTTTCATACAGGTAAATATATTTCTGGTGAGTTGTGTCAAAATTAAGCACCAAAATCAACTTCTGTCACCACAGCAAATCTTTTTTAAGTTGTACCAAAAGTTTTAAGCAGAATTTGGGGATTTTTGAAAAAAAAAAATTTGGGGCTGATTTTTAAGGTCCGGGGCTTACGTAACTTTTCATACGGGGAAAATATATTTCTGGTGAGTTGTGTCAAATATAAGCACCAAAATCAACTTCTGTCACCGCAGCAAATCTTTTTTAAGTTGTACCAAAAGTTTTAAGTAGAATTTGGGAATTTTTGAGAAAAAAATTTTTGGTTGATTTTATGGTTCGGGGCTTACGTAATTTTTCATACGGGTAAATATTTTTCTGGTGAGTTGTGTCAAAATTAAGCACCAAAATCAACTTCTGTCACCGCAGCAAATCTTTTTTAAGTTGTACCAAAAGTTTTAAGCAGAATTTGGGATTTTTTTAAAAAAATTTGGGGCCTATTTTTAAGGTGTGGGGCTTACATAATTTTTCATACGAGTAAATATATTTCTGGTGAGTTGTGTCAAAATTAAGCACCAAAATCAACTTCTGTCACCACAGCAAATCTTTTTTAAGTTGTACCAAAAGTTTTAAGCAGAATTTGGGGAATTTTGAAAAAAAAAATATTTGGTTGATTTTTAAGGTCCGGGGCTTACATAATTTTTCATACGGGGAAAATATATTTCTGGTGAGTTGTGTCAAAATTAAGCACCAAAATCATCTTCTGTCACCGTAGCAAATCTTTTTAAGTTGTACCAAAAGTTTTAAGCAGAATTTGGAAATTTTTGAAAAAAAAATTTTGGGTTGATTTTTAAGGTCCGGGGCTTATGTAATTTTTCATATGGGTAAATATATTTCTGGTGAGTTGTGTCAAAATTAAGCACCAAAACCAACTTCTTTCAACGCAGCAAATCTTTTTAAGTTGTACCAAAAGTTTTAAGCAGAATTTGGGGAATTTTGAAAAAAAAAATTTTTGGCCGATTTTTAAGGTCCG
>JAUIMM010003508.1:0-37029 GCA_031769625.1 Taudactylus pleione
GGTTTCAATGCATTTTGGCCTAAAACGAGCATTTGCTGTTTTCTGTTAAACAGAACATGGGAGAAAAACCTTTTCACATCAAATTTGTGGGTCTTGGTCTTCAACACAATCTGTGAAATTTTGTGCTGTCTGTGTTTGCTGCAAGAGGAGATATCACAAAGTAAGCGTTTTTGTTGTTTACATTGGTTTCAATGCATTTTGGCCTAAAATTAGCATTTACTGTTTTCTCTTAAACGCAACATGGGAGAAAAACCATTTCACATCATATTTGTGGGTCTTGGCCTTCAACACAATCTGTGAAATTTTGAGCTGTATGTTTTTGCTACAAGAGGAGATATCACAAAGTATGCGCTTTTGTGGTTTACATTGGTTTCAATGCATTATGGCCGAAAATGAGCATTTGCTGTTTTCTGTTAAACATAACATGGGAGAAAAACCATTTCACATCAAATTTGTGGGTCTTGGTCTTCAAAACAGTATTTGAAATTTTGTGCTGTCTGTGTTTGCTACAAGAGGAGATATCACAAAGTATGCAATTTTGTTGTTTCCATTTGTTTCAATGCATTTTGGCCTAAAATGAGCATTTGCTGTTTTCTCTTAAATGTAACATGGGAGAAAAACCATTTCACATCATATTTGTGGGTCTTGGCCTTCAACACAATCTGTGAAATTTTGAGTTGTCTTTGTTTGCTACAAGAGGAGATATCACAAAGTATGCACTTTTGTTGTTTCCATTGGTTTCAATGCATCTTTGCCTTAACCGAGCATTTGCTGTTTTCTCTTAAACGCAACATGGGAGAAAAACCATTTCACATCGTATTTGTGGGTCTTGGCCTTCAACACAATCTGTGACATTTTGAGCTGTCTGTGTTTGCTAAAAGAGGAGATATCACAAAGTATGCCCTTTTGTTTGTTTCCATTGGTTTCAATGCATTTTGGCCTAAAACGAGCATTTGCTGTTTTCTCTTAAACACAACATGGGAGAAAAACCATTTCACATCACACTTGTGGGTCTTGGTCTTCAACACAATCTGTGAAATTTTGAGCTGTATGTTTTTGCTACAAGAGGAGATATCACAAAGTATGCGCTTTTGTGGTTTCCATTGGTTTCAATGCATTTTGGCCTAAAATGAGCATTTGCTGTTTTCTGTTAAACAGAACATGGGAGAAAAACCATTTCACATCAAATTTGTGGGTCTTGGTCTTCAAAACAGTATGTGAAATTTTGAGCTGTCTGTGTTTGCTACAAGACGAGATATCACAAAGTATGCACTTTTGTTTGTTTCTATTGGTTTCAATGCATTTTGGCCTAAAATGAGCATTTGCTGTTTTCTCTAAATCGCAACATGGGAGAAAAACCATTTTGCATCATATTTGTGGGTCTTGGCCTTCAACACAATCTGTGAAATTTTGAGCTGTCTGTGTTTGCTACAAGAAGAGATATCACAAAGTATGCACTTTTGTTTGTTTCCATTGGCTTCAATGCATTTTGGCCTAAAATGAGCATTTGCTGTTTTCTCTTAAACGCAACATGGGAGAAAAACCATTTCACATCACACTTGTGGGTCTTGGTCTTCAACACAGTCTGTGAAATTTTGAGCTGTCTATGTTTGCTACAAGAGGAGATATCACAAAGTATGCGCTTTTGTTGATTACATTGGTTTCAATGCATCTTGGCCAAAAACGAGAATTTGCTGTTTTCTCTTAAATGCAACATGGGAGAAAAACCATTTCACATCGTATTTGTGGGTCTTGGCCTTCAACACAATCTGTGAAATTTTGAGCTGTCTGTGTTTGCTACAAGAGGAGATATCACAAAGTATGCGCTTTTGTTGTTTACATTGGTTTTAATGCATTTTGGCCTAAAATGAGCATTTGCGGTTTTCTCTTAAACGCAGCATGGGAGAAAAAACATTTCACATCACATTTGTGGGTCTTGGTCTTCAACACAATCTGTGAAATTTTGAGCTGTCTGTGTTTGTTACTAGAGGAGATATCACAAAGTATGCGCTTTTGCGGTTTCCATTGGTTTCAAAGCATTTTGGCCTAAAATGAGCATTTGCTGTTTTCTGGTAAACATAATATGGGAGAAAAACCATTTCACATCAAATTTGTGGGTCTTGGTCTTCAACACAGTATGTGAAATTTTGAGCTGTCTGTGTTTGCTACAAGAGGAGATATCACAAAGTATGCACTTTTGTTTGTTTCCATTGGTTTCAATGCATTTTGGCCTAAAATGAGCATTTGTTGTTTTGCTCTTAAACGCAACATGGGAGAAAAACCATTTCACATCATATTTGTGGGTCTTGGCCTTCAACACAATCTGTGAAATTTTGAGTTGTCTGTGTTTGCTACAAGAGGAGATATCACAAAGTATGTGCTTTTGTTGTTTACATTGGTTTCAATGCATTTTGGTCTAAAACGAGCATTTGCTGTTTTCTCTTAAACACAACATGGGAGAAAAACCATTTCACATCTCACTTGTGGGTCTTGGTCTTCAACACAATCTGTGAAATTTTGAGCTGTCTGTTTTGCTACAAGAGGAGATATCACAAAGTTTGCGCTTTTGTGGTTTCCATTGGTTACAATGCATTTTGGCCTAAAATGAGCATTTGGTGTTTTCTGTTAAACACAAAATGGGAGAAAAACCTTTTCACATCAAATTTGTGGGTCTAGCTCTTCAACACAATCTGTGAAATTTTGAGCTGTCTGTGTTTGCTGCAAGAGGAGATATCACAAAGTAAGCGTTTTTGTTGTTTACATTGGTTTCAATGCATTTTGGCCTAAAATTAGCATTTGCTGTTTTCTCTTAAACGCAACATGGGAGAAAAACCATTTCACATCATATTTGTGGGTCTTGGCCTTCAACACAATCTGTGAAATTTTGAGCTGTATGTTTTTGCTACAAGAGGAGATATCACAAAGTATGCGCTTTTGTGGTTTACATTGGTTTCAATGCATTTTGGCCGAAAATGAGCATTTGCTGTTTTCTGTTAAACATAACATGGGAGAAAAACCATTTCACATCAAATTTGTGGGTCTTGGTCTTCAAAACAGTATTTGAAATTTTGTGCTGTCTGTGTTTGCTACAAGAGGAGATATCACAAAGTATGCACTTTTGTTGTTTCCATTGGTTTCAATGCATCTTTGCCTTAACCGAGCATTTGCTGTTTTCTCTTAAATGCAACATGGGAGAAAAACCATTTCACATCGTATTTGTGGGTCTTGGCCTTCAACACAATCTGTGAAATTTTGAGCTGTCTGTGTTTGCTAAAAGAGGAGATATCACAAAGTATGCCCTTTTGTTGTTTCCATTGGTTTCAATGCATTTTGGCCTAAAACGAGCATTTGCTGTTTTCTCTTAAACACAACATGGGAGAAAAACCATTTCACATCACACTTGTGGGTCTTGGTCTTCAACACAATCTGTGAAATTTTGAGCTGTATGTTTTTGCTACAAGAGGAGATATCACAAAGTATGCGCTTTTGTGGTTTCCATTGGTTTCAATGCATTTTGGCCTAAAATGAGCATTTGCTGTTTTCTGTTAAACAGAACATGGGAGAAAAACCATTTCACATCAAATTTGTGGGTCTTGGTCTTCAAAACAGTATGTGAAATTTTGAGCTGTCTGTGTTTGCTACAAGACGAGATATCACAAAGTATGCACTTTTGTTTGTTTCTATTGGTTTCAATGCATTTTGGCCTAAAATGAGCATTTGCTGTTTTCTCTAAATCGCAACATGGGAGAAAAACCATTTCACATCGTATTTGTGGCTCTTGGCCTTCAACACAATCTGTGAAATTTTGAGCTGTCTGTGTTTGCTACAAGAGGAGATATCACAAAGTATGCGCTTTTGTTGTTTACATTGGTTTTAATGCATTTTGGCCTAAAACGAGCATTTGCGGTTTTCTCTTAAACGCAACATGGGAGAAAAAACATTTCACATCACATTTGTGGGTCTTGGTCTTCAACACAATCTGTGAAATTTTGATCTGTCTGTGTTTGCTACTAGAGGAGATATCACAAAGTATGCGCTTTTGTGGTTTCCATTGGTTTCAATGCATTTTGGCCTAAAATGAGCATTTGCTGTTTTCTGGTAAACATAACATGGGAGAAAAACCATTTCACATCATATTTGTGGGTCTTGGTCTTCAACACAGTATGTGAAATTTTGAGCTGTCTGTGTTTGCTACATGAGGAGATATCACAAAGTATGCACTTTTGTTTGTTTCCATTGGTTTCAATGCATTTTGGCCTAAAATGAGCATTTGCTGTTTTCTCTTAAATGCAACATGGGAGAAAAACCATTTCACATCGTATTTGTGGGTCGTGGCCTTCAACACAATCTGTGAAATTTTGAGCTGTCTATTTGCTACAAGAGGAGATATCACAAAGTATGCGCTTTTGTTGTTTCCATTGGTTTCAATGCATTTTGGCCTAAAATGAGCATTTGTTGTTTTGCTCTTAAACGCAACATGGGAGAAAAACCATTTCACATCATATTTGTGGGTCTTGGCCTTGAACACAATCTGTGAAATTTTGAGTTGTCTGTGTTTGCTACAAGAGGAGATATCACAAAGTATGTGCTTTTGTTGTTTCCATTGGTTTCAATGCATTTTGTCCTAAAACGAGCATTTGCTGTTTTCTCTTAAACACAACATGGGAGAAAAACCATTTCACATCTCACTTGTGGGTCTTGGTCTTCAACACAATCTGTGAAATTTTGAGCTGTCTGTTTTGCTACAAGAGGAGATATCACAAAGTTTGCGCTTTTGTGGTTTCCATTGGTTACAATGCATTTTGACCTAAAATGAGCATTTGGTGTTTTCTGTTAAACAGAACATGGGAGAAAAACCTTTTCACATCAAATTTGTGGGTCTTGGTCTTCAACACAATCTGTGAAATTTTGTGCTGTCTGTGTTTGCTGCAAGAGGAGATATCACAAAGTAAGCGTTTTTGTTGTTTACATTGGTTTCAATGCATTTTGGCCTAAAATGAGCATTTGCTGTTTTCTTTTAAATGTAACATGGGAGAAAAACCATTTCACATCACATTTGTGGGTCTTGGCCTTCAACACAATCTGTGAAATTTTGAGTTGTCTTTGTTTGCTACAAGAGGAGATATCACAAAGTATGCACTTTTGTTGTTTCCATTGGTTTCAATGCATCTTTGCCTTAACCGAGCATTTGCTGTTTTCTCTTAAACGCAACATGGGAGAAAAACCATTTCACATCACATTTGTGGGTCTTGGCCTTCAACACAATCTGTGAAATTTTGAGTTGTCTTTGTTTGCTACAAGAGGAGATATCACAAAGTATGCACTTTTGTTGTTTCCATTGGTTTCAATGCATCTTTGCCTTAACCGAGCATTTGCTGTTTTCTCTTAAACGCAACATGGGAGAAAAACCATTTCACATCGTATTTGTGGGTCTTGGCCTTCAACACAATCTGTGAAATTTTGATCTGTCTGTGTTTGCTACTAGAGGAGATATCACAAAGTATGCGCTTTTGTGGTTTCCATTGGTTTCAATGCATTTTGGCCTAAAATGAGCATTTGCTGTTTTCTGGTAAGCATAACATGGGAGAAAAACCATTTCACATCATATTTGTGGGTCTTGGTCTTCAACACAGTATGTGAAATTTTGAGCTGTCTGTGTTTGCTACATGAGGAGATATCACAAAGTATGCACTTTTGTTTGTTTCCATTGGTTTCAATGCATTTTGGCCTAAAATGAGCATTTGCTGTTTTCTCTTAAATGCAACATGGGAGAAAAACCATTTCACATCGTATTTGTGGGTCGTGGCCTTCAACACAATCTGTGAAATTTTGAGCTGTCTATTTGCTACAAGAGGAGATATCACAAAGTATGCGCTTTTGTTGTTTCCATTGGTTTCAATGCATTTTGGCCTAAAATGAGCATTTGTTGTTTTGCTCTTAAACGCAACATGGGAGAAAAACCATTTCACATCATATTTGTGGGTCTTGGCCTTGAACACAATCTGTGAAATTTTGAGTTGTCTGTGTTTGCTACAAGAGGAGATATCACAAAGTATGTGCTTTTGTTGTTTCCATTGGTTTCAATGCATTTTGTCCTAAAACGAGCATTTGCTGTTTTCTCTTAAACACAACATGGGAGAAAAACCATTTCACATCTCACTTGTGGGTCTTGGTCTTCAACACAATCTGTGAAATTTTGAGCTGTCTGTTTTGCTACAAGAGGAGATATCACAAAGTTTGCGCTTTTGTGGTTTCCATTGGTTACAATGCATTTTGACCTAAAATGAGCATTTGGTGTTTTCTGTTAAACAGAACATGGGAGAAAAACCTTTTCACATCAAATTTGTGGGTCTTGGTCTTCAACACAATCTGTGAAATTTTGTGCTGTCTGTGTTTGCTGCAAGAGGAGATATCACAAAGTAAGCGTTTTTGTTGTTTACATTGGTTTCAATGCATTTTGGCCTAAAATGAGCATTTGCTGTTTTCTTTTAAATGTAACATGGGAGAAAAACCATTTCACATCACATTTGTGGGTCTTGGCCTTCAACACAATCTGTGAAATTTTGAGTTGTCTTTGTTTGCTACAAGAGGAGATATCACAAAGTATGCACTTTTGTTGTTTCCATTGGTTTCAATGCATCTTTGCCTTAACCGAGCATTTGCTGTTTTCTCTTAAACGCAACATGGGAGAAAAACCATTTCACATCGTATTTGTGGGTCTTGGCCTTCAACACAATCTGTGAAATTTTGAGCTGTCTGTGTTTGCTAAAAGAGGAGATATCACAAAGTATGCCCTTTTGTTTGTTTCCATTGGTTTCAATGCATTTTGGCCTAAAACGAGCATTTGCTGTTTTCTCTTAAACACAACATGGGAGAAAAACCATTTCACATCACACTTGTGGGTCTTGGTCTTCAACACAATCTGTGAAATTTTGAGCTTTATGTTTTTGCTACAAGAGGAGATATCACAAAGTATGCGCTTTTGTGGTTTCCATTGGTTTCAATGCATTTTGGCCTAAAATGAGCATTTGCTGTTTTCTGTTAAACAGAACATGGGAGAAAAACCATTTCACATCAAATTTGTGGGTCTTGGTCTTCAAAACAGTATGTGAAATTTTGAGCTGTCTGTGTTTGCTACAAGACGAGATATCACAAAGTATGCACTTTTGTTTGTTTCTATTGGTTTCAATGCATTTTGACCTAAAATGAGCATTTGCTGTTTTCTCTAAATCGCAACATGGGAGAAAAACCATTTTGCATCATATTTGTGGGTCTTGGCCTTCAACACAATCTGTGAAATTTTGAGCTGTCTGTGTTTGCTACAAGAAGAGATATCACAAAGTATGCACTTTTGTTTGTTTCCATTGGCTTCAATGCATTTTGGCCTAAAATGAGCATTTGCTGTTTTCTCTTAAACGCAACATGGGAGAAAAACCATTTCACATCACACTTGTGGGTCTTGGTCTTCAACACAGTCTGTGAAATTTTGAGCTGTCTATGTTTGCTACAAGAGGAGATATCACAAAGTATGCGCTTTTGTTGATTAAATTGGTTTCAATGCATCTTGGCCTAAAACGAGAATTTGCTGTTTTCTCTTAAATGCAACATGGGAGAAAAACCATTTCACATCGTATTTGTGGGTCTTGGTCTTCAACACAATCTGTGAAATTTTGAGCTGTCTGTGTTTGCTACAAGAGGAGATATCACAAAGTATGCGCTTTTATTGTTTACATTGGTTTTAATGCATTTTCGCCTAAAATGAGCATTTGCGGTTTACTCTTAAACGCAACATGGGAGAAAAAACATTTCACATCACATTTGTGGGTCTTTGTCTTCAACACAGTATGTGAAATTTTGAGCTGTCTGTGTTTGCTACAAGAGGAGATATCACAAAGTATGCACTTTTGTTTGTTTCCATTGGTTTCAATGCATTTTGGCCTAAAATGAGCATTTGTTGTTTTGCTCTTAAACGCAACATGGGAGAAAAACCATTTCACATCATATTTGTGGATCTTGGCCTTCAACACAATCTGTGAAATATTGAGTTGTCTGTGTTTGCTACAAGAGGAGATATCACAAAGTATGCACTTTTGTTGTTTCCATTGGTTTCAATGCATTTTGGTCTAATACGAGCATTTGCTGTTTTCTCTTAAACACAACATGGGAGAAAAACCATTTCACATCTCACTTGTGGGTCTTGGTCTTCAACACAATCTGTGAAATTTTGAGCTGTCTGTTTTGCTACAAGAGGAGATATCACAAAGTTTGCGCTTTTGTGGTTTCCATTGGTTACAATGCATTTTGGCCTAAAATGAGCATTTGGTGTTTTCTGTTAAACACAACATGGGAGAAAAACCTTTTCACATCAAATCACACTTGTGGGTCTTGCTCTTCAACACAATCTGTGAAATTTTGAGCTGTCTGTGTTTGCTGCAAGAGGAGATATCACAAAGTAAGCGTTTTTGTTGTTTACATTGGTTTCAATGCATTTTGGCCTAAAATTAGCATTTGCTGTTTTCTCTTAAACGCAACATGGGAGAAAAACCATTTCACATCATATTTGTGGGTCTTGGCCTTCAACACAATCTGTGAAATTTTGAGCTGTATGTTTTTGCTACAAGAGGAGATATCACAAAGTATGCGCTTTTTTGGTTTACATTGGTTTCAATGCATTTTGGCCGAAAATGAGCATTTGCTGTTTTCTGTTAAACATAACATGGGAGAAAAACCATTTCACATCAAATTTGTGGGTCTTGGTCTTCAAAACAGTATTTGAAATTTTGTGCTGTCTGTGTTTGCTACAAGAGGAGATATCACAAAGTATGCACTTTTGTTGTTTCCATTGGTTTCAATGCATCTATGCCTTAACCGAGCATTTGCTGTTTTCTCTTAAACGCAACATGGGAGAAAAATCATTTCACATCGTATTTGTGGGTCTTCGCCTTCAACACAATCTGTGAAATTTTGAGCTGTCTGTGTTTGCTAAAAGAGGAGATATCACAAAGTATGCCCTTTTGTTGTTTCCATTGGTTTCAATGCATTTTGGCCTAAAACGAGCATTTGCTGTTTTCTCTTAAACACAACATGGGAGAAAAACCATTTCACATCACACTTGTGGGTCTTGGTCTTCAACACAATCTGTGAAATTTTGAGCTTTATGTTTTTGCTACAAGAGGAGATATCACAAAGTATGCGCTTTTGTGGTTTCCATTGGTTTCAATGCATTTTGGCCTAAAATGAGCATTTGCTGTTTTCTGTTAAACAGAACATGGGAGAAAAACCATTTCACATCAAATTTGTGGGTCTTGGTCTTCAAAACAGTATGTGAAATTTTGAGCTGTCTGTGTTTGCTACAAGACGAGATATCACAAAGTATGCACTTTTGTTTGTTTCTATTGGTTTCAATGCATTTTGGCCTAAAATGAGCATTTGCTGTTTTCTCTAAATCGCAACATGGGAGAAAAACCATTTTGCATCATATTTGTGGGTCTTGGCCTTCAACACAATCTGTGAAATTTTGAGCTGTCTGTGTTTGCTACAAGAAGAGATATCACAAAGTATGCACTTTTGTTTGTTTCCATTGGCTTCAATGCATTTTGGCCTAAAATGAGCATTTGCTGTTTTCTCTTAAACGCAACATGGGAGAAAAATCATTTCACATCACACTTGTGGGTCTTGGTCTTCAACACAGTCTGTGAAATTTTGTGCTGTCTGTGTTTGCTACAAGAGGAGATATCACAAAGTATGCACTTTTGTTGTTTCCATTGGTTTCAATGCATCTTTGCCTTAACCGAGCATTTGCTGTTTTCTCTTAAATGCAACATGGGAGAAAAACCATTTCACATCGTATTTGTGGGTCTTGGCCTTCAACACAATCTGTGAAATTTTGAGCTGTCTGTGTTTGCTAAAAGAGGAGATATCACAAAGTATGCCCTTTTGTTGTTTCCATTGGTTTCAATGCATTTTGGCCTAAAACGAGCATTTGCTGTTTTCTCTTAAACACAACATGGGAGAAAAACCATTTCACATCACACTTGTGGGTCTTGGTCTTCAACACAATCTGTGAAATTTTGAGCTGTATGTTTTTGCTACAAGAGGAGATATCACAAAGTATGCGCTTTTGTGGTTTCCATTGGTTTCAATGCATTTTGGCCTAAAATGAGCATTTGCTGTTTTCTGTTAAACAGAACATGGGAGAAAAACCATTTCACATCAAATTTGTGGGTCTTGGTCTTCAAAACAGTATGTGAAATTTTGAGCTGTCTGTGTTTGCTACAAGACGAGATATCACAAAGTATGCACTTTTGTTTGTTTCTATTGGTTTCAATGCATTTTGGCCTAAAATGAGCATTTGCTGTTTTCTCTAAATCGCAACATGGGAGAAAAACCATTTCACATCGTATTTGTGGCTCTTGGCCTTCAACACAATCTGTGAAATTTTGAGCTGTCTGTGTTTGCTACAAGAGGAGATATCACAAAGTATGCGCTTTTGTTGTTTACATTGGTTTTAATGCATTTTGGCCTAAAACGAGCATTTGCGGTTTTCTCTTAAACGCAACATGGGAGAAAAAACATTTCACATCACATTTGTGGGTCTTGGTCTTCAACACAATCTGTGAAATTTTGATCTGTCTGTGTTTGCTACTAGAGGAGATATCACAAAGTATGCGCTTTTGTGGTTTCCATTGGTTTCAATGCATTTTGGCCTAAAATGAGCATTTGCTGTTTTCTGGTAAACATAACATGGGAGAAAAACCATTTCACATCATATTTGTGGGTCTTGGTCTTCAACACAGTATGTGAAATTTTGAGCTGTCTGTGTTTGCTACATGAGGAGATATCACAAAGTATGCACTTTTGTTTGTTTCCATTGGTTTCAATGCATTTTGGCCTAAAATGAGCATTTGCTGTTTTCTCTTAAATGCAACATGGGAGAAAAACCATTTCACATCGTATTTGTGGGTCGTGGCCTTCAACACAATCTGTGAAATTTTGAGCTGTCTATTTGCTACAAGAGGAGATATCACAAAGTATGCGCTTTTGTTGTTTCCATTGGTTTCAATGCATTTTGGCCTAAAATGAGCATTTGTTGTTTTGCTCTTAAACGCAACATGGGAGAAAAACCATTTCACATCATATTTGTGGGTCTTGGCCTTGAACACAATCTGTGAAATTTTGAGTTGTCTGTGTTTGCTACAAGAGGAGATATCACAAAGTATGTGCTTTTGTTGTTTCCATTGGTTTCAATGCATTTTGTCCTAAAACGAGCATTTGCTGTTTTCTCTTAAACACAACATGGGAGAAAAACCATTTCACATCTCACTTGTGGGTCTTGGTCTTCAACACAATCTGTGAAATTTTGAGCTGTCTGTTTTGCTACAAGAGGAGATATCACAAAGTTTGCGCTTTTGTGGTTTCCATTGGTTACAATGCATTTTGACCTAAAATGAGCATTTGGTGTTTTCTGTTAAACAGAACATGGGAGAAAAACCTTTTCACATCAAATTTGTGGGTCTTGGTCTTCAACACAATCTGTGAAATTTTGTGCTGTCTGTGTTTGCTGCAAGAGGAGATATCACAAAGTAAGCGTTTTTGTTGTTTACATTGGTTTCAATGCATTTTGGCCTAAAATGAGCATTTGCTGTTTTCTTTTAAATGTAACATGGGAGAAAAACCATTTCACATCACATTTGTGGGTCTTGGCCTTCAACACAATCTGTGAAATTTTGAGTTGTCTTTGTTTGCTACAAGAGGAGATATCACAAAGTATGCACTTTTGTTGTTTCCATTGGTTTCAATGCATCTTTGCCTTAACCGAGCATTTGCTGTTTTCTCTTAAACGCAACATGGGAGAAAAACCATTTCACATCGTATTTGTGGGTCTTGGCCTTCAACACAATCTGTGAAATTTTGAGCTGTCTGTGTTTGCTAAAAGAGGAGATATCACAAAGTATGCCCTTTTGTTTGTTTCCATTGGTTTCAATGCATTTTGGCCTAAAACGAGCATTTGCTGTTTTCTCTTAAACACAACATGGGAGAAAAACCATTTCACATCACACTTGTGGGTCTTGGTCTTCAACACAATCTGTGAAATTTTGAGCTTTATGTTTTTGCTACAAGAGGAGATATCACAAAGTATGCGCTTTTGTGGTTTCCATTGGTTTCAATGCATTTTGGCCTAAAATGAGCATTTGCTGTTTTCTGTTAAACAGAACATGGGAGAAAAACCATTTCACATCAAATTTGTGGGTCTTGGTCTTCAAAACAGTATGTGAAATTTTGAGCTGTCTGTGTTTGCTACAAGACGAGATATCACAAAGTATGCACTTTTGTTTGTTTCTATTGGTTTCAATGCATTTTGACCTAAAATGAGCATTTGCTGTTTTCTCTAAATCGCAACATGGGAGAAAAACCATTTTGCATCATATTTGTGGGTCTTGGCCTTCAACACAATCTGTGAAATTTTGAGCTGTCTGTGTTTGCTACAAGAAGAGATATCACAAAGTATGCACTTTTGTTTGTTTCCATTGGCTTCAATGCATTTTGGCCTAAAATGAGCATTTGCTGTTTTCTCTTAAACGCAACATGGGAGAAAAACCATTTCACATCACACTTGTGGGTCTTGGTCTTCAACACAGTCTGTGAAATTTTGAGCTGTCTGTGTTTGCTACAAGAGGAGATATCACAAAGTATGCGCTTTTGTTGATTAAATTGGTTTCAATGCATCTTGGCCTAAAACGAGAATTTGCTGTTTTCTCTTAAATGCAACATGGGAGAAAAACCATTTCACATCGTATTTGTGGGTCTTGGTCTTCAACACAATCTGTGAAATTTTGAGCTGTCTGTGTTTGCTACAAGAGGAGATATCACAAAGTATGCGCTTTTATTGTTTACATTGGTTTTAATGCATTTTCGCCTAAAATGAGCATTTGCGGTTTACTCTTAAACGCAACATGGGAGAAAAAACATTTCACATCACATTTGTGGGTCTTTGTCTTCAACACAGTATGTGAAATTTTGAGCTGTCTGTGTTTGCTACAAGAGGAGATATCACAAAGTATGCACTTTTGTTTGTTTCCATTGGTTTCAATGCATTTTGGCCTAAAATGAGCATTTGTTGTTTTGCTCTTAAACGCAACATGGGAGAAAAACCATTTCACATCATATTTGTGGATCTTGGCCTTCAACACAATCTGTGAAATATTGAGTTGTCTGTGTTTGCTACAAGAGGAGATATCACAAAGTATGCACTTTTGTTGTTTCCATTGGTTTCAATGCATTTTGGTCTAATACGAGCATTTGCTGTTTTCTCTTAAACACAACATGGGAGAAAAACCATTTCACATCTCACTTGTGGGTCTTGGTCTTCAACACAATCTGTGAAATTTTGAGCTGTCTGTTTTGCTACAAGAGGAGATATCACAAAGTTTGCGCTTTTGTGGTTTCCATTGGTTACAATGCATTTTGGCCTAAAATGAGCATTTGGTGTTTTCTGTTAAACACAACATGGGAGAAAAACCTTTTCACATCAAATCACACTTGTGGGTCTTGCTCTTCAACACAATCTGTGAAATTTTGAGCTGTCTGTGTTTGCTGCAAGAGGAGATATCACAAAGTAAGCGTTTTTGTTGTTTACATTGGTTTCAATGCATTTTGGCCTAAAATTAGCATTTGCTGTTTTCTCTTAAACGCAACATGGGAGAAAAACCATTTCACATCATATTTGTGGGTCTTGGCCTTCAACACAATCTGTGAAATTTTGAGCTGTATGTTTTTGCTACAAGAGGAGATATCACAAAGTATGCGCTTTTTTGGTTTACATTGGTTTCAATGCATTTTGGCCGAAAATGAGCATTTGCTGTTTTCTGTTAAACATAACATGGGAGAAAAACCATTTCACATCAAATTTGTGGGTCTTGGTCTTCAAAACAGTATTTGAAATTTTGTGCTGTCTGTGTTTGCTACAAGAGGAGATATCACAAAGTATGCACTTTTGTTGTTTCCATTGGTTTCAATGCATCTATGCCTTAACCGAGCATTTGCTGTTTTCTCTTAAATGCAACATGGGAGAAAAATCATTTCACATCGTATTTGTGGGTCTTCGCCTTCAACACAATCTGTGAAATTTTGAGCTGTCTGTGTTTGCTAAAAGAGGAGATATCACAAAGTATGCCCTTTTGTTGTTTCCATTGGTTTCAATGCATTTTGGCCTAAAACGAGCATTTGCTGTTTTCTCTTAAACACAACATGGGAGAAAAACCATTTCACATCACACTTGTGGGTCTTGGTCTTCAACACAATCTGTGAAATTTTGAGCTTTATGTTTTTGCTACAAGAGGAGATATCACAAAGTATGCGCTTTTGTGGTTTCCATTGGTTTCAATGCATTTTGGCCTAAAATGAGCATTTGCTGTTTTCTGTTAAACAGAACATGGGAGAAAAACCATTTCACATCAAATTTGTGGGTCTTGGTCTTCAAAACAGTATGTGAAATTTTGAGCTGTCTGTGTTTGCTACAAGACGAGATATCACAAAGTATGCACTTTTGTTTGTTTCTATTGGTTTCAATGCATTTTGGCCTAAAATGAGCATTTGCTGTTTTCTCTAAATCGCAACATGGGAGAAAAACCATTTTGCATCATATTTGTGGGTCTTGGCCTTCAACACAATCTGTGAAATTTTGAGCTGTCTGTGTTTGCTACAAGAAGAGATATCACAAAGTATGCACTTTTGTTTGTTTCCATTGGCTTCAATGCATTTTGGCCTAAAATGAGCATTTGCTGTTTTCTCTTAAACGCAACATGGGAGAAAAATCATTTCACATCACACTTGTGGGTCTTGGTCTTCAACACAGTCTGTGAAATTTTGAGCTGTCTATGTTTGCTACAAGAGGAGATATCACAAAGTATGCGCTTTTGTTGATTACATTGGTTTCAATGCATCTTGGCCCAAAACGAGCATTTGCTGTTTTCTCTTAAATGCAACATGGGAGAAAAACCATTTCACATAGTATTTGTGGGTCTTGGCCTTCAACACAATCTGTGAAATTTTGAGCTGTCTGTGTTTGCTACAAGAGGAGATATCACAAAGTATGCGCTTTTGTTGTTTACATTGGTTTTAATGCATTTTGGCCTAAAATGAGCATTTGCGGTTTTCTCTTAAACGCAACATGGGAGAAAAAACATTTCACATCACATTTGTGGGTCTTGGTCTTCAACACAATCTGTGAAATTTTGAGCTGTCTGTGTTTGTTACTATAGGAGATATCACAAAGTATGCGCTTTTGTGGTTTCCATTGGTTTCAAAGCATTTTGGCCTAAAATGAGCATTTGCGGTTTTCTCTTAAACGCAACATGGGAGAAAAAACATTTCACATCACATTTGTGGGTCTTGGTCTTCAACACAATCTGTGAAATTTTGAGCTGTCTGTGTTTGTTACTAGAGGAGATATCACAAAGTATGCACTTTTGTTGTTTCCATTGGTTTCAATGCATTTTGGTCTAAAACGAGCATTTGCTGTTTTCTCTTAAACACAACATGGGAGAAAAACCATTTCACATCTCACTTGTGGGTCTTGGTCTTCAACACAATCTGTGAAATTTTGAGCTGTCTGTTTTGCTACAAGAGGAGATATCACAAAGTTTGCGCTTTTGTGGTTTCCATTGGTTACAATGCATTTTGGCCTAAAATGAGCATTTGGTGTTTTCTGTTAAACACAACATGGGAGAAAAACCTTTTCACATCAAATCACACTTGTGGGTCTTGCTCTTCAACACAATCTGTGAAATTTTGAGCTGTCTGTGTTTGCTGCAAGAGGAGATATCACAAAGTAAGCGTTTTTGTTGTTTACATTGGTTTCAATGCATTTTGGCCTAAAATTAGCATTTGCTGTTTTCTCTTAAACGCAACATGGGAGAAAAACCATTTCACATCATATTTGTGGGTCTTGGCCTTCAACACAATCTGTGAAATTTTGAGCTGTATGTTTTTGCTACAAGAGGAGATATCACAAAGTATGCGCTTTTGTGGTTTACATTGGTTTCAATGCATTTTGGCCGAAAATGAGCATTTGCTGTTTTCTGTTAAACATAACATGGGAGAAAAACCATTTCACATCAAATTTGTGGGTCTTGGTCTTCAAAACAGTATTTGAAATTTTGTGCTGTCTGTGTTTGCTACAAGAGGAGATATCACAAAGTATGCACTTTTGTTGTTTCCATTGGTTTCAATGCATCTTTGCCTTAACCGAGCATTTGCTTTTTTCTCTTAAACGCAACATGGGAGAAAAACCATTTCACATCGTATTTGTGGGTCTTGGCCTTCAACACAATCTGTGAAATTTTGAGCTGTCTGTGTTTGCTAAAAGAGGAGATATCACAAAGTATGCCCTTTTGTTGTTTCCATTGGTTTCAATGCATTTTGGCCTAAAACGAGCATTTGCTGTTTTCTCTTAAACACAACATGGGAGAAAAACCATTTCACATCACACTTGTGGGTCTTGGTCTTCAACACAGTCTGTGAAATTTTGAGCTGTCTATGTTTGCTACAAGAGGAGATATCACAAAGTATGCGCTTTTGTTGATTACATTGGTTTCAATGCATTTTGGCCTAAAATGAGCATTTGCTGTTTTCTCTAAATCGCAACATGGGAGAAAAACCATTTTGCATCATATTTGTGGGTCTTGGCCTTCAACACAATCTGTGAAATTTTGAGCTGTCTGTGTTTGCTACAAGAAGAGATATCACAAAGTATGCACTTTTGTTTGTTTCCATTGGCTTCAATGCATTTTGGCCTAAAATGAGCATTTGCTGTTTTCTCTTAAACGCAACATGGGAGAAAAACCATTTCACATCACACTTGTGGGTCTTGGTCTTCAACACAGTCTGTGAAATTTTGAGCTGTCTGTTTGCTACAAGAGGAGATATCACAAAGTATGCGCTTTTGTTGTTTACATTGGTTTTAATGCATTTTGGCCTAAAATGAGCATTTGCGGTTTTCTCTTAAACGCAACATGGGAGAAAAACCATTTCACATCACATTTGTGGGTCTTGGTCTTCAACACAATCTGTGAAATTTTGAGCTGTCTGTGTTTGTTACTAGAGGAGATATCACAAAGTATGCGCTTTTGTGGTTTCCATTGGTTTCAAAGCATTTTGGCCTAAAATGAGCATTTGCTGTTTTCTGGTAAACATAACATGGGAGAAAAACCATTTCACATCAAATTTGTGGGTCTTGGTCTTCAACACAGTATGTGAAATTTTGAGCTGTCTGTGTTTGCTACAAGAGGAGATATCACAAAGTATGCACTTTTGTTTGTTTCCATTGGTTTCAATGCATTTTGGCCTAAAATGAGCATTTGCTGTTTTCTCTTAAATGCAACATGGGAGAAAAACCATTTCACATCGTATTTGTGGGTCTTGGCCTTCAACACAATCTGTGAAATTTTGAGCTGTCTGTTTGCTACAAGAGGAGATATCACAAAGTATGCGCTTTTGTTGTTTCCATTGGTTTCAATGCATTTTGGCCTAAAATGAGCATTTGTTGTTTTGCTCTAAAACGCAACATGGGAGAAAAACCATTTCACATCATATTCGTGGGTATTGGCCTTCAACACAATCTGTGAAATTTTGAGCTGTCTGTGTTTGCTACAAGAAGAGATATCACAAAGTATGCACTTTTGTTTGTTTCCATTGGCTTCAATGCATTTTGGCCTAAATTGAGCATTTGCTGTTTTCTCTTAAACGCAACATGGGAGAAAAACCATTTCACATCAAATTTGTGGGTCTTGGTCTTCAACACAGTATTTGAAATTTTGTGCTGTCTGTGTTTGCTACAAGAGGAGATATCACAAAGTATGCCCTTTTGTTGTTTCCATTGGTTTCAATGCATTTTGGCCTAAAACGAGCATTTGCTGTTTTCTCTTAAACACAACATGGGAGAAAAACCATTTCATATCACACTTGTGGGTCTTGGTCTTCAACACAGTCTGTGAAATTTTGAGCTGTCTATGTTTGCTACAAGAGGAGATATCACAAAGTATGCGCTTTTGTTGATTACATTGGTTTCAATGCATTTTGGCCTAAAATGAGCATTTGCTGTTTTCTCTAAATCGCAACATGGGAGAAAAACCATTTTGCATCATATTTGTGGGTCTTGGCCTTCAACACAATCTGTGAAATTTTGAGCTGTCTGTGTTTGCTACAAGAAGAGATATCACAAAGTATGCACTTTTGTTTGTTTCCATTGGCTTCAATGCATTTTGGCCTAAAATGAGCATTTGCTGTTTTCTCTTAAACGCAACATGGGAGAAAAACCATTTCACATCACACTTGTGGGTCTTGGTCTTCAACACGATCTGTGAAATTTTGAGCTGTCTGTTTGCTACAAGAGGAGATATCACAAAGTATGCGCTTTTGTTGATTACATTGGTTTCAATGCATCTTGGCCTAAAACGAGCATTTGCTGTTTTCTCTTAAATGCAACATGGGAGAAAAACCATTTCACATAGTTTTTGTGGGTCTTGGCCTTCAACACAATCTGTGAAATTTTGAGCTGTCTGTGTTTGCTACAAGAGGAGATATCACAAAGTATGTGCTTTTGTTGTTTCCATTGGTTTCAATGCATTTTGGCCTAAAATGAGCATTTGCTGTTTTCTCTTAAATGCAACATGGGAGAAAAACCATTTCATATCACACTTGTGGGTCTTGGTCTTCAACACAGTCTGTGAAATTTTGAGCTGTCTATGTTTGCTACAAGAGGAGATATCACAAAGTATGCGCTTTTGTTGATTACATTGGTTTCAATGCATCTTGGCCTAAAACGAGCATTTGCTGTTTTCTCTTAAATGCAACATGGGAGAAAAACCATTTCACATCGTATTTGTGGGTCTTGGCCTTCAACACAATCTGTGAAATTTTGAGCTCTCTGTGTTTGCTACAAGAGGAGATATCACAAAGTATGCGCTTTTGTTGTTTACATTGGTTTTAATGCATTTTGGCCTAAAACGAGCATTTGCTGTTTTCTCTTAAACGCAACATGGGAGAAAAAACATTTCACATCACATTTGTGGGTCTTGGTCTTCAACACAATCTGTGAAATTTTGAGCTGTCTGTGTTTGCTACTAGAGGAGATATCACAAAGTATGCGCTTTTGTGGTTTCCATTGGTTTCAATGCATTTTGGCCTAAAATGAGCATTTGCTGTTTTCTGGTAAACATAACATGGGAGAAAAACCATTTCACATCATATTTGTGGGTCTTGGTCTTCAACACAGTATGTGAAATTTTGAGCTGTCTGTGTTTGCTACATGAGGAGATATCACAAAGTATGCACTTTTGTTTGTTTCCATTGGTTTCAATGCATTTTGGCCTAAAATGAGCATTTGCTGTTTTCTCTTAAATGCAACATGGGAGAAAAACCATTTCACATCGTATTTGTGGGTCTTGGCCATCAACACAATCTGTGAAATTTTGAGCTGTCTATTTGCTACAAGAGGAGATATCACAAAGTATGCGCTTTTGTTGTTTCGATTGGTTTCAATGCATTTTGGCCTAAAATGAGCATTTGTTGTTTTGCTCTTAAACGCAACATGGGAGAAAAACCATTTCACATCATATTTGTGGGTCTTGGCCTTCAACACAATCTGTGAAATTTTGAGTTGTCTGTGTTTGCTACAAGAGGAGATATCACAAAGTATGTGCTTTTGTTGTTTCCATTGGTTTCAATGCATTTTGGCCTAAAACCAGCATTTGCTGTTTTCTCTTAAACACAACATGGGAGAAAAACCATTTCACATCTCACTTGTGGGTCTTGGTCTTCAACACAATCTGTGAAATTTTGAGCTGTCTGTTTTGCTACAAGACGAGATATCACAAAGTTTGCGCTTTTGTGGTTTCCATTGGTTATAATGCATTTTGGCCTAAAATGAGCATTTGGTGTTTTCTGTTAAACAGAACATGGGAGAAAAACCTTTTCACATCAAATTTGTGGGTCTTGGTCTTCAACACAATCTGTGAAATTTTGTGCTGTCTGTGTTTGCTGCAAGAGGAGATATCACAAAGTAAGCGTTTTTGTTGTTTACATTGGTTTCAATGCATTTTGGCCTAAAATTAGCATTTGCTGTTTTCTCTTAAACGCAACATGGGAGAAAAACCATTTCACATCATATTTGTGGGTCTTGGCCTTCAACACAATCTGTGAAATTTTGAGCTGTATGTTTTTGCTACAATAGGAGATATCACAAAGTATGCGCTTTTGTGGTTTACATTGGTTTCAATGCATTTTGGCCGAAAATGAGCATTTGCTGTTTTCTGTTAAACATAACATGGGAGAAAAACCATTTCACATCAAATTTGTGGGTCTTGGTCCTCAAAACAGTATTTGAAATTTTGTGCTGTCTGTGTTTGCTACAAGAGGAGATATCACAAAGTATGCAATTTTGTTGTTTCCATTTGTTTCAATGCATTTTGGCCTAAAATGAGCATTTGCTGTTTTCTCTTAAATGTAACATGGGAGAAAAACCATTTCACATCATATTTGTGGGTCTTGGCCTTCAACACAATCTGTGAAATTTTGAGTTGTCTTTGTTTGCTACAAGAGGAGATATCACAAAGTATGCACTTTTGTTGTTTCCATTGGTTTCAATGCATCTTTGCCTTAACCGAGCATTTGCTGTTTTCTCTTAAACACAACATGGGAGAAAAACCATTTCACATCAAATTTGTGGGTCTTGGTCTTCAAAACAGTATGTGAAATTTTGAGCTGTCTGTATTTGCTACAAGACGAGATATCACAAAGTATGCACTTTTGTTTGTTTCTATTGGTTTCAATGCATTTTGGCCTAAAATGAGCATTTGCTGTTTTCTCTAAATCGCAACATGGGAGAAAAACCATTTTGCATCATATTTGTGGGTCTTGGCCTTCAACACAATCTGTGAAATTTTGAGCTGTCTATGTTTGCTACAAGAGGAGATATCACAAAGTATGCGCTTTTGTTGATTACATTGGTTTCAATGCATCTTGGCCTAAAACGAGAATTTGCTGTTTTCTCTTAAATGCAACATGGGAGAAAAACCATTTCACATCGTATTTGTGGGTCTTGGCCTTCAACACAATCTGTGAAATTTTGAGCTGTCTGTGTTTGCTACAAGAAGAGATATCACAAAGTATGCGCTTTTGTTGTTTACATTGGTTTTAATGCATTTTGGCCTAAAATGAGCATTTGCGGTTTTCTCTTAAACGCAACATGGGAGAAAAAACATTTCACATCACATTTGTGGGTCTTGGTCTTCAACACAATCTGTGAAATTTTGAGCTGTCTGTGTTTGTTACTAGAGGAGATATCACAAAGTAAGCGCTTTTGTGGTTTCCATTGGTTTCAAAGCATTTTGGCCTAAAATGAGCATTTGCCGTTTTCTGGTAAATATAACATGGGAGAAAAACCATTTCACATCAAATTTGTGGGTCTTGGTCTTCAACACAGTATGTGAAATTTTGAGCTGTCTGTGTTTGCTACAAGAGGAGATATCACAAAGTATGCACTTTTGTTTGTTTCCATTGGTTTCAATGCATTTTGGCCAAAAATGAGCATTTGCTGTTTTCTCTTAAATGCAACATGGGAGAAAAACCATTTCACATCGTATTTGTGGGTCTTGGCCTTCAACACAATCTGTGAAATTTTGAGCTGTCTGTTTGCTACAAGAGGAGATATCACAAAGTATGCGCTTTTGTTGTTTCCATTGGTTTCAATGCATTTTGGCCTAAAACGAGCATTTGCTGTTTTCTCTTAAACACAACATGGGAGAAAAACCATTTCACATCTCACTTGTGGGTCTTGGTCTTCAACACAATCTGTGAAATTTTGAGCTGTCTGTTTTGCTACAAGAGGAGATATCACAAAGTAAGCGTTTTTGTTGTTTACATTGGTTTCAATGCATTTTGGCCTAAAATTAGCATTTGCTGTTTTCTCTTAAACGCAACATGGGAGAAAAACCATTTCACATCATATTTGTAGGTCTTCGCCTTCAACACAATCTGTGAAATTTTGAGCTGTCTGTATTTGCTACAAGAGGAGATATCACAAAGTATTCGCTTTTGTGGTTTCCATTGGTTTCAATGCATTTTGGCCGAAAAAGAGCATTTGCAGTTTTCTGTTAAACATAACATGGGAGAAAAACCATTTCACATCAAATTTGTGGGTCTTGGTCTTCAACACAGTATTTGAAATTTTGTGCTGTCTGTGTTTGCTACAAGAGGAGATATCACAAAGTATGCGCTTTTGTTGTTTCCATTGGTTTCAATGCATTTTGGCCTAAAATGAGCATTTGCTGTTTTCTCTTAAACGCAACATGGGAGAAAAACCATTTCACATCAAATTTGTGGGTCTTGGTCTTCAACACAATCTGTGAAATTTTGAGGTGTCTGTGTTTGCTACAAGATTAGATATCACAAAGTATGTGCTTTTGTTGTTTCCATTGGTTTCAATGCATTTTGACGTAAAACGAGCATTTGCTGAATTCTCTTAAACGGAACATGGGAGAAAAACCATTTCACATCACATTAGTGGGTCTTGGTCTTCAACACAATCTTTGAAATCTTGAGCTGTCTCTGTTTGCTACAAGAGGAGATATCACAAAGTATGCGCTTTTGTTGTTTCCATTGGTTTCAATGCATTTTGGCCTAAAATGAGCATTTGGTGTTTTCTGTTAAACACAACATGGGAGAAAAACCTTTTCACATCAAATTTGTGGGTCTTGGTCTTCAACACAATCTGTGAAATTTTGAGCTGTCTGTGTTTGCTACAAGAGGAGATATCACAAAGTATGCGCTTTTGTTGTTTCCATTGGTTTCAATGCATTTTGGCCTAAAATGAGCATTTGCTGTTTTCTCTTAAACGCAACATGGGAGAAAAACCATTTCACATCACATTTGTGGGTCTTGGTCTTCAACACAATCTGTGAAATTTTGAGCTGTCTGTGTTTGCTACAAGATTAGATATCACAAAGTATGTGCTTTTGTTGTTTCCATTGGTTTCAATGCATTTTGGCCTAAAATGAGCATTTGCTGTTTTCTCTTAAATGCAACATGGGAGAAAAACCATTTCACATCACACTTGTGGGTCTTGGTCTTCAACACAGTCTGTGAAATTTTGAGCTGTCTATGTTTGCTACAAGAGGAGATATCACAAAGTATGCGCTTTTGTTGATTACATTGGTTTCAATGCATCTTGGCCTAAAACGAGCATTTGCTGTTTTCTCTTAAATGCAACATGGGAGAAAAACCATTTCACATCATATTTGTGGGTCTTGGCCTTCAACACAATCTGTGAAATTTTGAGTTGTCTGTGTTTGCTACAAGAGGAGATATCACAAAGTATGTGCTTTTGTTGTTTCCATTGGTTTCAATGCATTTTGACCTAAAACGAGCATTTGCTGTTTTCTCTTAAACACAACATGGGAGAAAAACCATTTCACATCTCACTTGTGGGTCTTGGTCTTCAACACAATCTGTGAAATTTTGAGCTGTCTGTTTTGCTACAAGACGAGATATCACAAAGTTTGCGCTTTTGTGGTTTCCATTGGTTACAATGCATTTTGACCTAAAATGAGCATTTGGTGTTTTCTGTTAAACAGAACATGGGAGAAAAACCTTTTCACGTCAAATTTGTGGGTCTTGGTCTTCAACACAATCTGTGAAATTTTGTGCTGTCTGTGATTGCTGCAAGAGGAGATATCACAAAGTAAGCGTTTTTGTTGTTTACATTGGTTTCAATGCATTTTGGCCTAAAATTAGCATTTGCTGTTTTCTCTTAAATGCAACATGGGAGAAAAACCATTTCACATCATATTTGTGGGTCTTGGCCTTCAACACAATCTGTGAAATTTTGAGCTGTATGTTTTTGCTACAAGAGGAGATATCACAAAGTATGCGCTTTTGTGGTTTACATTGGTTTCAATGCATTTTGGCCGAAAATGAGCATTTGCTGTTTTCTGTTAAACATAACATGGGAGAAAAACCATTTCACATCAAATTTGTGGGTCTTGGTCCTCAAAACAGTATTTGAAATTTTGTGCTGTCTGTGTTTGCTACAAGAGGAGATATCACAAAGTATGCAATTTTGTTGTTTCCATTTGTTTCAATGCATTTTGGCCTAAAATGAGCATTTGCTGTTTTCTCTTAAATGTAACATGGGAGAAAAACCATTTCACATCATATTTGTGGGTCTTGGCCTTCAACACAATCTGTGAAATTTTGAGTTGTCTTTGTTTGCTACAAGAGGAGATATCACAAAGTATGCACTTTTGTTGTTTCCATTGGTTTCAATGCATCTTTGCCTTAACCGAGCATTTGCTGTTTTCTCTTAAATGCAACATGGGAGAAAAACCATTTCACATCGTATTTGTGGGTCTTGGCCTTCAACACAATCTGTGAAATTTTGAGCTGTCTGTGTTTGCTACAAGAGGAGATATCACAAAGTATGCGCTTTTGTTGTTTACATTGGTTTTAATGCATTTTGGCCTAAAATGAGCATTTGCGGTTTTCTCTTAAACGCAACATGGGAGAAAAAACATTTCACATCACATTTGTGGGTCTTGGTCTTCAACACAATCTGTGAAATTTTGAGCTGTCTGTGTTTGTTACTAGAGGAGATATCACAAAGTATGCGCTTTTGTGGTTTCCATTGGTTTCAAAGCATTTTGGCCTAAAATGAGCATTTGCCGTTTTCTGGTAAACATAACATGGGAGAAAAACCATTTCACATCAAATTTGTGGGTCTTGGTCTTCAAAACAGTATGTGAAATTTTGAGCTGTCTGTGTTTGCTACAAGAGGAGATATCACAAAGTATGCACTTTTGTTTGTTTCCATTGGTTTCAATGCATTTTGGCCTAAAATGAGCATTTGCTGTTTTCTCTTAAATGCAACATGGGAGAAAAACCATTTCACATCGTATTTGTGGGTCTTGGCCTTCAACACAATCTGTGAAATTTTGAGCTGTCTGTTTGCTACAAGAGGAGATATCACAAAGTATGCGCTTTTGTTGTTTACATTGGTTTCAATGCATTTTGGCCTAAAATGAGCATTTGTTGTTTTGCTCTTAAACGCAACATGGGAGAAAAACCATTTCACATCATATTTGTGGGTCTTGGCCTTCAACACAATCTGTGATATCTCCTCTTGTAGCACACACAGACAACTCAAAATTTCACAGATTGTGTTGAAGACCAAGACCCACAAATTTGATGTGAAATGGTTTTTCTCCCATGTTGCGTTTAAGAGCAAAACAACAAATGCTCATTTTAGGCCAAAATGCATTGAAACCAATGGAAACAACAAAAGCACATACTTTGTGATATCTCCTCTTGTAGCACACACAGACAACTCAAAATTTCACAAAGTATGTGCTTTTGTTGTTTCCATTGGTTTCAATGCATTTTGGCCTAAAATGAGCATTTGGTGTTTTCTGTTAAACACAACATGGGAGAAAAACCTTTTCACATCAAATTTGTGGGTCTTGGTCTTCAACACAATCTGTGAAATTTTGAGCTGTCTGTGTTTGCTACAAGAGGAGATATCACAAAGTATGTGCTTTTGTTGTTTCCATTGGTTTCAATGCATTTTGGACTAAAATGAGCATTTGGTGTTTTCTGTTAAACACAACATGGGAGAAAAACCTTTTCACATCAAATTTGTGGGTCTTGGTCTTCAACACAATCTGTGAAATTTTGAGCTGTCTGTGTTTGCTACAAGAGGAGATATCACAAAGTAAGCGCTTTTGTTGTTTCCATTGGTTTCAATGCATTTTGGACTAAAATTAGCATTTTTGCTGTTTTCTCTTAAAATGGAACATGGGAGAAAAACCAATTCACATCACATTTGTGGGTCTTGGTCTTCAACACGATCTGTGAAATTTTAAGCTATCTGTGTTTGCTACAAGAGGAGATATCACAAAGTATGCGCTTTTGTGGTTTCCATTGGTTTCAATGCATTTTGGCCGAAAATGAGCATTTGCTGTTTTCTGTTAAACATAACATGGGAGAAAAACCATTTCACATTAAATTTGTGGGTCTTGGTCTTCAAAACAGTATGTGAAATTTTGAGCTGTCTGTATTTGCTACAAGACGAGATATCACAAAGTATGCACTTTTGTTTGTTTCTATTGGTTTCAATGCATTTTGGCCTAAAATGAGCATTTGCTGTTTTCTCTAAATCGCAACATGGGAGAAAAACCATTTTGCATCATATTTGTGGGTCTTGGCCTTCAACACAATCTGTGAAATTTTGAGCTGTCTATGTTTGCTACAAGAGGAGATATCACAAAGTATGCGCTTTTGTTGATTACATTGGTTTCAATGCATCTTGGCCTAAAACGAGAATTTGCTGTTTTCTCTTAAATGCAACATGGGAGAAAAACCATTTCACATCGTATTTGTGGGTCTTGGCCTTCAACACAATCTGTGAAATTTTGAGCTGTCTGTGTTTGCTACAAGAAGAGATATCACAAAGTATGCGCTTTTGTTGTTTACATTGGTTTTAATGCATTTTGGCCTAAAATGAGCATTTGCGGTTTTCTCTTAAACGCAACATGGGAGAAAAAACATTTCACATCACATTTGTGGGTCTTGGTCTTCAACACAATCTGTGAAATTTTGAGCTGTCTGTGTTTGTTACTAGAGGAGATATCACAAAGTAAGCGCTTTTGTGGTTTCCATTGGTTTCAAAGCATTTTGGCCTAAAATGAGCATTTGCCGTTTTCTGGTAAATATAACATGGGAGAAAAACCATTTCACATCAAATTTGTGGGTCTTGGTCTTCAACACAGTATGTGAAATTTTGAGCTGTCTGTGTTTGCTACAAGAGGAGATATCACAAAGTATGCACTTTTGTTTGTTTCCATTGGTTTCAATGCATTTTGGCCTAAAATTAGCATTTGCTGTTTTCTCTTAAATGCAACATGGGAGAAAAACCATTTCACATCGTATTTGTGGGTCTTGGCCTTCAACACAATCTGTGAAATTTTGAGCTGTCTGTTTGCTACAAGAGGAGATATCACAAAGTATGCGCTTTTGTTGTTTCCATTGGTTTCAATGCATTTTGGCCTAAAATGAGCATTTGTTGTTTTGCTCTTAAACGCAACATGGGAGAAAAACCATTTCACATCATATTTGTGGGTCTTGACCTTCAACACAATCTGTGAAATTTTGAGTTGTCTGTGTTTGCTACAAGAGGAGATATCACAAAGTATGTGCTTTTGTTGTTTCCATTGGTTTCAATGCATTTTGGCCTAAAACGAGCATTTGCTGTTTTCTCTTAAACACAACATGGGAGAAAAACCATTTCACATCTCACTTGTGGGTCTTGGTCTTCAACACAATCTGTGAAATTTTGAGCTGTCTGTTTTGCTACAAGAGGAGATATCACAAAGTAAGCGTTTTTGTTGTTTACATTGGTTTCAATGCATTTTGGCCTAAAATTAGCATTTGCTGTTTTCTCTTAAACGCAACATGGGAGAAAAACCATTTCACATCATATTTGTAGGTCTTCACCTTCAACACAATCTGTGAAATTTTGAGCTGTCTGTATTTGCTACAAGAGGAGATATCACAAAGTATTCGCTTTTGTGGTTTCCATTGGTTTCAATGCATTTTGGCCGAAAAAGAGCATTTGCAGTTTTCTGTTAAACATAACATGGGAGAAAAACCATTTCACATCAAATTTGTGGGTCTTGGTCTTCAACACAGTATTTGAAATTTTGTGCTGTCTGTGTTTGCTACAAGAGGAGATATCACAAAGTATGCGCTTTTGTTGTTTCCATTGGTTTCAATGCATTTTGGCCTAAAATGAGCATTTGCTGTTTTCTCTTAAACGCAACATGGGAGAAAAACCATTTCACATCAAATTTGTGGGTCTTGGTCTTCAACACAATCTGTGAAATTTTGAGCTGTCTGTGTTTGCTACAAGATTAGATATCACAAAGTATGTGCTTTTGTTGTTTCCATTTGTTTCAATGCATTTTGACGTAAAACGAGCATTTGCTGAATTCTCTTAAACGGAACATGGGAGAAAAACCATTTCACATCACATTAGTGGGTCTTGGTCTTCAACACAATCTTTGAAATCTTGAGCTGTCTCTGTTTGCTACAAGAGGAGATATCACAAAGTATGCGCTTTTGTTGTTTCCATTGGTTTCAATGCATTTTGGCCTAAAATGAGCATTTGGTGTTTTCTGTTAAACACAACATGGGAGAAAAACCTTTTCACATCAAATTTGTGGGTCTTGGTCTTCAACACAATCTGTGAAATTTTGAGCTGTCTGTGTTTGCTACAAGAGGAGATATCACAAAGTATGCGCTTTTGTTGTTTCCATTGGTTTCAATGCATTTTGGCCTAAAATGAGCATTTGCTGTTTTCTCTTAAACGCAACATGGGAGAAAAACCATTTCACATCACATTTGTGGGTCTTGGTCTTCAACACAATCTGTGAAATTTTGAGCTGTCTGTGTTTGCTACAAGATTAGATATCACAAAGTATGTGCTTTTGTTGTTTCCATTGGTTTCAATGCATTTTGGCCTAAAATGAGCATTTGCTGTTTTCTCTTAAATGCAACATGGGAGAAAAACCATTTCACATCACACTTGTGGGTCTTGGTCTTCAACACAGTCTGTGAAATTTTGAGCTGTCTATGTTTGCTACAAGAGGAGATATCACAAAGTATGCGCTTTTGTTGATTACATTGGTTTCAATGCATCTTGGCCTAAAACGAGCATTTGCTGTTTTCTCTTAAATGCAACATGGGAGAAAAACCATTTCACATCATATTTGTGGGTCTTGGCCTTCAACACAATCTGTGAAATTTTGAGTTGTCTGTGTTTGCTACAAGAGGAGATATCACAAAGTATGTGCTTTTGTTGTTTCCATTGGTTTCAATGCATTTTGACCTAAAACGAGCATTTGCTGTTTTCTCTTAAACACAACATGGGAGAAAAACCATTTCACATCTCACTTGTGGGTCTTGGTCTTCAACACAATCTGTGAAATTTTGAGCTGTCTGTTTTGCTACAAGACGAGATATCACAAAGTTTGCGCTTTTGTGGTTTCCATTGGTTACAATGCATTTTGACCTAAAATGAGCATTTGGTGTTTTCTGTTAAACAGAACATGGGAGAAAAACCTTTTCACGTCAAATTTGTGGGTCTTTGTCTTCAACACAATCTGTGAAATTTTGTGCTGTCTGTGTTTGCTGCAAGAGGAGATATCACAAAGTAAGCGTTTTTGTTGTTTACATTGGTTTCAATGCATTTTGGCCTAAAATTAGCATTTGCTGTTTTCTCTTAAATGCAACATGGGAGAAAAACCATTTCACATCATATTTGTGGGTCTTGGCCTTCAACACAATCTGTGAAATTTTGAGCTGTATGTTTTTGCTACAAGAGGAGATATCACAAAGTATGCGCTTTTGTGGTTTACATTGGTTTCAATGCATTTTGGCCGAAAATGAGCATTTGCTGTTTTCTGTTAAACATAACATGGGAGAAAAACCATTTCACATCAAATTTGTGGGTCTTGGTCCTCAAAACAGTATTTGAAATTTTGTGCTGTCTGTGTTTGCTACAAGAGGAGATATCACAAAGTATGCAATTTTGTTGTTTCCATTTGTTTCAATGCATTTTGGCCTAAAATGAGCATTTGCTGTTTTCTCTTAAATGTAACATGGGAGAAAAACCATTTCACATCATATTTGTGGGTCTTGGCCTTCAACACAATCTGTGAAATTTTGAGTTGTCTTTGTTTGCTACAAGAGGAGATATCACAAAGTATGCACTTTTGTTGTTTCCATTGGTTTCAATGCATCTTTGCCTTAACCGAGCATTTGCTGTTTTCTCTTAAATGCAACATGGGAGAAAAACCATTTCACATCGTATTTGTGGGTCTTGGCCTTCAACACAATCTGTGAAATTTTGAGCTGTCTGTGTTTGCTACAAGAGGAGATATCACAAAGTATGCGCTTTTGTTGTTTACATTGGTTTTAATGCATTTTGGCCTAAAATGAGCATTTGCGGTTTTCTCTTAAACGCAACATGGGAGAAAAAACATTTCACATCACATTTGTGGGTCTTGGTCTTCAACACAATCTGTGAAATTTTGAGCTGTCTGTGTTTGTTACTAGAGGAGATATCACAAAGTATGCGCTTTTGTGGTTTCCATTGGTTTCAAAGCATTTTGGCCTAAAATGAGCATTTGCCGTTTTCTGGTAAACATAACATGGGAGAAAAACCATTTCACATCAAATTTGTGGGTCTTGGTCTTCAAAACAGTATGTGAAATTTTGAGCTGTCTGTGTTTGCTACAAGAGGAGATATCACAAAGTATGCACTTTTGTTTGTTTCCATTGGTTTCAATGCATTTTGGCCTAAAATGAGCATTTGCTGTTTTCTCTTAAATGCAACATGGGAGAAAAACCATTTCACATTGTATTTGTGGGTCTTGGCCTTCAACACAATCTGTGAAATTTTGAGCTGTCTGTTTGCTACAAGAGGAGATATCACAAAGTATGCGCTTTTGTTGTTTCCATTGGTTTCAATGCATTTTGGCCTAAAATGAGCATTTGTTGTTTTGCTCTTAAACGCAACATGGGAGAAAAACCATTTCACATCATATTTGTGGGTCTTGGCCTTCAACACAATCTGTGAAATTTTGAGTTGTCTGTGTGTGCTACAAGAGGAGATATCACAAAGTATGTGCTTTTGTTGTTTCCATTGGTTTCAATGCATTTTGGCCTAAAATGAGCATTTGGTGTTTTCTGTTAAACACAACATGGGAGAAAAACCTTTTCACATCAAATTTGTGGGTCTTGGTCTTCAACACAATCTGTGAAATTTTGAGCTGTCTGTGTTTGCTACAAGAGGAGATATCACAAAGTATGTGCTTTTGTTGTTTCCATTGGTTTCAATGCATTTTGGCCTAAAATGAGCATTTGGTGTTTTCTGTTAAACACAACATGGGAGAAAAACCTTTTCACATCAAATTTGTGGGTCTTGGTCTTCAACACAATCTGTGAAATTTTGAGCTGTCTGTGTTTGCTACAAGAGGAGATATCACAAAGTAAGCGCTTTTGTTGTTTCCATTGGTTTCAATGCATTTTGGACTAAAATTAGCATTTTTGCTGTTTTCTCTTAAAATGGAACATGGGAGAAAAACCAATTCACATCACATTTGTGGGTCTTGGTCTTCAACACGATCTGTGAAATTTTGAGCTATCTGTGTTTGCTACAAGAGGAGATATCACAAAGTATGCGCTTTTGTGGTTTCCATTGGTTTCAATGCATTTTGGCCGAAAATGAGCATTTGCTGTTTTCTGTTAAACATAACATGGGAGAAAAACCATTTCACATCAAATTTGTGGGTCTTGGTCTTCAACACAGTATTTGAAATTTTGTGCTGTCTGTGTTTGCTACAAGAGGAGATATCACAAAGTATGCAATTTTGTGGTTTCCATTGGTTTCAATGCAATTTGGCCGAAAATGAGCATTTGCTGTTTTCTGTTAAACATAACATGGGAGAAAAACCATTTCACATCAAATTTGTGGGTCTTGGTCTTCAACACAGTATTTGAAATTTTGAGCTGTCTGTGTTTGCTACAAGAGGAGATATCACAAAGTATGCAATTTTGTTGTTTCCATTTGTTTCAATGCATTTTGGCCTAAAATGAGCATTTGCTGTTTTCTCTTAAACGCAACATGGGAGAAAAACCATTTCACATCATATTTGTGGGTCTTGGTCTTCAACACAGTCAGTGAAATTTTGAGCTGTCTGTGTTTGCTACAAGAGAAGATATCACAAAGTATGCATTTTTGTTGTTTACATTGGTTTCAATGCATTTTGGCCTAAAATTAGCATTTGCTGTTTTTTCTTAAATGCAACATGGGAGAAAAACCATTTCACATCATATTTGTGGGTCTTGGCCTTCAACACAATCTGTGAAATTTTGAGTTGTCTTTGTTTGCTACAAGAGGAGATATCACAAAGTATGCACTTTTGTTGTTTCCATTGGTTTCAATGCATCTTTGCCTAAACCGAGCATTTGCTGTTTTCTCTTAAACGCAACATGGGAGAAAAACCATTTCACATCGTATTTGTGGGTCTTGGCCTTCAACACAATCTGTGAAATTTTGAGCTGTCTGTGTTTGCTAAAAGAGGAGATATCACAAAGTATGCCCTTTTGTTGTTTCCATTGGTTTCAATGCATTTTGGCCTAAAACGAGCATTTGTTGTTTTCTGTTAAACAGAACATGGGAGAAAAACCATTTCAAATCAAATTTGTGGGTCTTGGTCTTCAAAACAGTATGTGAAATTTTGAGCTGTCTGTGTTTGCTACAAGACGAGATATCACAAAGTATGCACTTTTGTTTGTTTCTATTGGTTTCAATGCATTTTGGCCTAAAATGAGCATTTGCTGTTTTCTCTTAATTGCAACATGGGAGAAAAACCATTTCACATCATATTTGTGGGTCTTGGCCTTCAACACAATCTGTGAAATTTTGAGCTGTCTGTGTTTGCTACAAGAAGAGATATCACAAAGTTTGCACTTTTGTTTGTTTCCATTGGCTTCAATGCATTTTGGCCTAAAATGAGCATTTGCTGTTTTCTCTTAAACGCAACATGGGAGAAAAACCATTTCACATCATATTTGTGGGTCTTGGCCTTCAACACAATCTGTGAAATTTTGAGTTGTCTGTGTTTGCTACAAGAGGAGATATCACAAAGTATGCGCTTTTGTTGTTTCCATTGGTTTCAATGCATTTTGGCCTAAAATGAGCATTTGTTGTTTTGCTCTTAAACGCAACATGGGAGAAAAACCATTTCACATCATATTTGTGGGTCTTGGCCTTCAACACAATCTGTGAAATTTTGAGCTGTCTGTGTTTGCTACAAGAGGAGATATCACAAAGTAAGCGTTTTTGTTTTTTACATTGGTTTCAATGCATTTTGGCCTAAAATGAGCATTTGCTGTTTTCTCTTAAACGCAACATTGGAGAAAAACCATTTCACATCACATTTGTGGGTCTTGGTCTTCAACACAATCTGTGAAATTTTGAGCTGTCTGTGTTTGCTACAAGAGGAGATATCACAAAGTATGCGCTTTTGTGGTTTCCATTGGTTTCAAAGCATTTTGGCCTAAAATGAGCATTTGCTGTTTTCTGGTAAACATAACATGGGAGAAAAACCATTTCACATCAAATTTGTGGGTCTTGGTCTTCAACACAGTATGTGAAATTTTGAGCTGTCTGTGTTTGCTACAAGAGGAGATATCACAAAGTATGCACTTTTGTTTGTTTCCATTGGTTTCAATGCATTTTGGCCTAAAATGAGCATTTGCTGTTTTCTCTTAAATGCAACATGGGAGAAAAACCATTTCACATCGTATTTGTGGGTCTTGGGCTTCAACACAATCTGTGAAATTTTGAGCTGTCTGTTTGCTACAAGAGGAGATATCACAAAGTATGTGCTTTTGTTGTTTCCATTGGTTTCAATGCATTTTGGCCTAAAACGAGCATTTGCTGTTTTCTCTTAAACACAACATGGGAGAAAAACCATTTCACATCTCACTTGTGGGTCTTGGTCTTCAACACAATCTGTGAAATTTTGAGCTGTCTGTTTTGCTACAAGAGGAGATATCACAAAGTTTGCGCTTTTGTGGTTTCCATTGGTTACAATGCATTTTGGCCTAAAATGAGCATTTGGTGTTTTCTGTTAAACACAACATGGGAGAAAAACCTTTTCACATCAAATTTGTGGGTCTTGGTCTTCAACACAATCTGTGAAATTTTGAGCTGTCTGTGTTTGCTATAAGAGGAGATATCACAAAGTAAGCATTTTTGTTGTTTACATTGGTTTCAATGCATTTTGGCCTAAAATTAGCATTTGCTGTTTTCTCTTAAACGCAACATGGGAGAAAAACCATTTCACATCATATTTGTGGGTCTTGGCCTTCAACACAATCTGTGAAATTTTGAGCTGTCTGTGTTTGCTACAAGAAGAGATATCACAAAGTATGCACTTTTGTTTGTTTCCATTGGCTTCAATGCATTTTGGCGTAAATTGAGCATTTGCTGTTTTCTCTTAAACGCAACATGGGAGAAAAACCATTTCACATCACACTTGTGGGTCTTGGTCTTCAACACAGTCTGTGAAATTTTGAGCTGTCTATGTTTGCTACAAGAGGAGATATCACAAAGTATGCGCTTTTGTTGATTACATTGGTTTCAATGCATTTTGGCCTAAAACGAGCATTTGCTGTTTTCCCTTAAACGCAAAATGGGAGAAAAACCATTTCACATCACATTTGTGGGTCTTGGCCTTCAACACAATCTGTGAAATGTTGAGCTGTCTGTATTTGCTACAAGAGGAGATATCACAAAGTATTCGCTTTTGTGGTTTCCATTGGTTTCAATGCATTTTGGCAGAAAAAGAGCATTTGCAGTTTTCTGTTAAACATAACATGGGAGAAAAACCATTTCACATCAAATTTGTGGGTCTTGGTCTTCAACACAGTATTTGAAATTTTGTGCTGTCTGTGTTTGCTACAAGAGGAGATATCACAAAGTATGTGCTTTTGTTGTTTCCATTGGTTTCAATGCATTTTGACGTAAAACGAGCATTTGCTGAATTCTCTTAAACGGAACATGGGAGAAAAACCATTTCACATCACATTAGTGGGTCTTGGTCTTCAACACAATCTTTGAAATCTTGAGCTGTCTCTGTTTGCTACAAGAGGAGATATCACAAAGTATGCGCTTTTGTTGTTTCCATTGGTTTCAATGCATTTTGGCCTAAAATGAGCATTTGGTGTTTTCTGTTAAACACAACATGGGAGAAAAACCTTTTCACATCAAATTTGTGGGTCTTGGTCTTCAACACAATCTGTGAAATTTTGAGCTGTCTGTGTTTGCTACAAGAGGAGATATCACAAAGTAAGCGCTTTTGTTGTTTCCATTGGTTTCAATGCATTTTGGACTAAAACGAGCATTTTTGTTGTTTTCTCTTAAAATGGAACATGGGAGAAAAACCAATTCACATCACATTTGTGGGTCTTGGTCTTCAACACGATCTGTGAAATTTTAAGCTATCTGTGTTTGCTACAAGAGAAGATATCACAAAGTATGCATTTTTGTTGTTTACATTGGTTTCAATGCATTTTGGCCTAAAATTAGCATTTGCTGTTTTCTCTTAAACGCAACATGGGAGAAAAACCATTTCACATCATATTTGTGTGTCTTGGCCTTCAACACAATCTGTGAAATTTTGAGCTGTATGTTTTTGCTACAAGAGGAGATATCACAAAGTATGCGCTTTTGTGGTTTCCATTGGTTTCAATGCATTTTGGCCTAAAATGAGCATTTGCTGTTTTCTGTTAAACAGAACATGGGAGAAAAACCATTTCACATCAAATTTGTGGGTCTTGGTCTTCAAAACAGTATGTGAAATTTTGAGCTGTCTGTGTTTGCTACAAGATGAGATATCACAAAGTATGCACTTTTGTTTGTTTCTATTGGTTTCAATGCATTTTGGCCTAAAATGAGCATTTGCTGTTTTCTCTTAATTGCAACATGGGAGAAAAACCATTTCGCATCATATTTGTGGGTCTTGGCCTTCAACACAATCTGTGAAATTTTGAGCTGTCTGTGTTTGCTACAAGAAGAGATATCACAAAGTTTGCACTTTTGTTTGTTTCCATTGGCTTCAATGCATTTTGGCCTAAAATGAGCATTTGCTGTTTTCTCTTAAACGCAACATGGGAGAAAAACCATTTCACATCCCACTTGTGGGTCTTGGTCTTCAACACAGTCTGTGAAATTTTGAGCTGTCTATGTTTGCTACAAGAGGAGATATCACAAAGTATGCGCTTTTGTTGATTACATTGGTTTCAATGCATCTTGGCCTAAAACGAGCATTTGCTGTTTTCTCTTAAATGCAACATGGGAGAAAATCCATTTCACATCGTATTTGTGGGTCTTGGCCTTCAACACAATCTGTGAAATTTTGAGCTGTCTGTGTTTGCTACAAGAGGAGATATCACAAAGTATGCGCTTTTCTTGTTTACATTGGTTTTAATGCATTTTGGCCTAAAACGAGCATTTGCGGTTTTCTCTTAAACGCAACATGTGAGAAAAAACATTTCACATCACATTTGTGGGTCTTGGTCTTCAACACAATCTGTGAAATTTTGAGCTGTCTGTGTTTGCTACTAGAGGAGATATCACAAAGTATGCGCTTTTGTGGTTTCCATTGGTTTCAATGCATTTTGGCCTAAAATGAGCATTTGCTGTTTTCTGGTAAACATAACATGGGAGAAAAACCATTTCACATCAAATTTGTGGGTCTTGGTCTTCAACACAGTATGTGAAATTTTGAGCTGTCTGTGTTTGCTACAAGAGGAGATATCACAAAGTATGCACTTTTGTTTGTTTCCATTGGTTTCAATGCATTTTGGCCTAAAATGAGCATTTGCTGTTTTCTCTTAAATGCAACATTGGAGAAAAACCATTTCACATCGTATTTGTGGGTCTTGGCCTTCAACACAATCTGTGAAATTTTGAGCTGTCTGTTTGCTACAAGAGGAGATATCACAAAGTATGCGCTTTTGTTGTTTCCATTGGTTTCAATGCATTTTGGCCTAAAATGAGCATTTGTTGTTTTGCTCTTAAACGCATTATGGGAGAAAAACCATTTCACATCATATTTGTGGGTCTTGGCCTTCAACACAATCTGTGAAATTTTGAGTTGTCTCTGTTTGCTACAAGAGGAGATATCACAAAGTATGTGCTTTTGTTGTTTACATTGGTTTCAATGCATTTTGGCCTAAAATTAGCATTTGCTGTTTTCTCTTAAACGCAACATGGGAGAAAAACCATTTCACATCACATTTGTGGGTCTTGGTCTTCAACACAATCTGTGAAATTTTGAGCTGTCTGTGTTTGCTACAAGAGGAGATATCACAAAGTATGCGCTTTTGTGGTTTCCATTGGTTTCA